>LOEQ01003302.1:433682-445003 GCA_001685075.1 Bramus lutescens
CCTGGATCCATCAGACCCAGGCAGAGGCGGAGCCTGGATCCATCAGACCCAGGCAGAGGCGGAGCCTGGATCCATCAGACCTAGGCCATCTTACCCCACTGTTTACTTGCACAGCTTCATAGAGTGACCCGAAATCTATCCTTGGTTCTAATGTTTGGCCTCAGCCCACTGTTTGTGTAGCTTTAGGACAAGATCTAGTGTCTGCCTCAGCTCCATCTGATTCTTGAACGTGTGTGGCTTTAAAGGCTCCAAACGCCATGAGTCAGCTCAGCAGCCTGTTTCTATTGACCTATCCCCTTCAGAAATACAGCTGGATACTTGATTGATTGATCCATGACTGATTGATTGAGAGAGGGTTTCTCTGTGTAACAGCCCTGGCTATCTTGGAATTTACTCTGTAGAACAGGCTGGCCTCAAACTCACTGAGATCTGCCTGCCTCTGACTCCTGAGTGCTGGGATTAAAGATACATGCCACCACTGCCCAGGGGCTTTTTAAAAAAATTTGTTTGTTTTGTTTTGTTTTGAGACAGTCCTGTGGGTTTTCAGTTTTGTTTTTGTGTTGAGACAGTGTCTCACTGTACAGTCCTAATTGGTCTTGAACTCTCTGTGTAGACCAGGCTGTCCTGGAACTCTCCAAGTAGACCAGGCTGGCCTTGAACTCACAGAGATCTGCCTGCCTTTGACTTCTGAGTACTAGAAACCACCATGCCTGACTTTAAAAAAAAAAAAAGATTAACAGAGAAGGAGATTGAGAACAGGAACAGGGAAAGGGTCACCCAGGTCACATCGGGAAGAATGCTGTGTCAAGAGGCTTACAAGATGCTGATAGCTACAGCGTACTGACATCAGGTTAGAACACAAGACCCTCAGGCAAAGCATGTGAGAAACAGTTCTCAATTGACAGTTAAAGCCATTCTGGTTGTCAGTTGTTCCAGGAAAAGCCCCATTAGAGAAACCTTTGTATCCTACAGAATGAATTCAAGGGAGACCACCAAGGGCTGCAGGGTGGCTCAGTTCATAGAGGTCCTAGCTTAACATGCACACAGTCCTGGGTTGACCGTCAGCATTGCACACAGCCAGACATGGTGGCACATGCCTCTCATCCCAACAAGAGGACCAGAACTTCAAGATCGTCCTTGGCTAATAGCAAGTTTGAAGTCATTTTGAGCACATGAAATTCTGCTGAAAGTAGGGGGGTGTATCTAATTATTTCAAAGAGAAAAAGTCTCCAAGCTTAAGTAAAATATATTTACAGAAGCCAAGCCGTGATGGCTGGCACACGCCTTTAATCCCAACACTCGGGTAGGCAGAGGCAGAGGCAAGCGGATCTCTGTGAGTCCCAGCCTGGTCTGATGTGGGATTCCCCTCTGTATGCTGTGAATATATTTCATTGCCATTAGTTCATAAAGAAGCTGCTTTGACTTATGGCAAGGCAGAATAGAGCTAAGCGGGAAAACTAAACTGAATGTAGGGAGAAAGAAGGTGGAATCAGGTAGGTTCCATGTAGTTGCCGAAGGAGAAAGATGCTGGAACCTTACCGGTAGGCCACAGCCTATCGGTGATATACAGATGAATTGAAATGGGTAAATTTAAGACATAAGAGCTAGCTAACAATATGCCTGAGCATATATGATATAATTTTTGTTTGATTATTCGGGTCTGGGTGGCTGAGAAACGTATGAGCAGTCTCCGTTTACAAATGGCACCCACCACCTGAGGCATGGATCCACATAAGACCTAAAAATAAACTTAAGAAGAAAAAAGAGGGCCTCTAGACCCACAAAAATGGGAGCCAAGCGCAGCTTCTTGGTAGCCACAATTTTTTTTTTCAGCTAGGTGCTGTTAGCTAGCTGCAAGCAGAGGCACAGCTCCTTTAAGAAACGGCTTCCTGGTTCATGCTGGCTGGCAGCACGAACACTCTGGCTTTTTCAGGAGGTCCTGCTATGGAGCAGTTAAGTGGGTTTTATGAGCCGACTGATACAAGTTGCTTAATGGTGACACAGACCTATTGCATTCCTGGAGCTGGGGCAGTGAGCATGGCTCACAGAGCTGACGGTGAACATACCTCCATATTGAATGAGGCAGAGTCAATTAGTGCTAGCCACGCCACTCAGCGTTTTAAGAAGCACTCCTGGTTAGAAAATGATTATAGGTATTCAATAAGACTGATTCAGACATAAAAGACCTCTGAATGGGTCACAGTGTTGGATAAATGTATATGAACGTAGGAGAGAGAGAAGAAAGACTACAGACAGTCACAGATTAAAGGAATAAAGATAAAGTAAATATTTAAAAAATAGAGTAAAAAAGCTACATAAAGATGGGAAATACACAAAGAGTCTGGATAATGTATACTAGTGTGTTTTCTTTAAATTTTTTGACTGTGAATGAGCTAAGTACAGAGAGACATTTTATTGTACAGGTTGTTAAGCTAAACCAACATATGTATTTTAAAGGTATCTTGACTTCAAAATTTGAGGCTAAAGATAAGTTACCTTGGAAAAGAGGTTCTGCTTTTGTTTCCACAGAAAATAGGAACCTGTGGGTTCCTTCCAGGCTAATGTGGTTTGATGGAACAAGACAAATCCCCCCCCCACCAAAAGGTCTCTGTAAATCCTAAAAATACTTTGCTCAACAAACAGCAGGAACCAGTTTAGAGAAGACTATGCCCAAATTCCCTAAATATTGTTTATAAATGTTTGTTTTTATTTAAAGAGGGCCATGATAGAGAAATGAATACTTGGCATTGGTATGGATCTTGGTTTATTGATACAAATTTAAGGTCTATTTTGTCATACGTATATTTTTACTCTTGTTTAAGGTATTATATTCATACAACTTATTTAAAAATGTAGCGTATAATTTAAAATTATGGATTAATAGATAGTCATCTATAATAGTCAAACTTATAGTCATGTTAGGTTTTCTAGATGTACAGGGAAATATTTCAGATGGATAGGTATTCTTCAAACCTTTCAAAGACTACAGAATATGGCATTTAAAAGGTTTTAAGAACTTTGACTTTTCTCAACAGTGAGACATGTCTGCTTCTGGCAGCACCAATTACTTCAGTGAGGTTGATGATCATTGAAGAAACTTGTTATGGAATTTGCCTTCAATGTGACAAGGCTAACCATTTGGACAAGAAACTGCTCATGCCTAGACTGCTTGATGGTATGCTGTATGAACTAGATATGCAGGACCCACAGAAAAATGAGTGTTGAACTTGCCCAAAGAAGGTGAGACAGGATTTCAGGGTTCCTGCTTCATAAAAGAGTCTGCCAGATATTCTTCAGGACATAGAAGAAAGTGACTGACAAACTGTCAATAAAGGTGAAACAGTCTTTCAAATTTCCTGCTTCAAGGAAAAGTCTTCCAGATACTGTGAGCCTGTAGGCTGAAGATGGATGCCCCAATGTTACAAAAGAACTTTGGGTGAATGTCTGGACAACGAAATGTCTGTGTCAATTCTAGAGTTTTGGAAGTTGTTTACAATGTACTTCCTGTTTACTTAGGTCATAGTAGATCCTTCTGGAGTCTTTGATAGATTTAAAGACAGATAGTTATAGTTTTTCTTAGTTATGATAAAAGATAAATTAGATATGAAACTTTAGACTCATGAAGAAATGTAACTAATTCTTGTTTGATACTTATTTTGTTAAATGTAATGTTACTATGTTAAAAGCTAAAACCTTCCTTTTTATTTATACAGAAAAGGGGAGATGATGTGGGATTCCCCTCTGTATGCTATGAATATGTGTTATTACCATTGATTAATAAAGCTGGTTTGGCCTATGGCAGGGCAGAATAAAACTAGGTGGGAAAACTAAACTGAATACATGGAGAAAGCAGGCAGAGTCAGGTAGAAACCATGTAGCTGCTAAAGGAGAAAGACACTGGAAACTTACTGGTAGGCCACAGACTCGTCGTGATACACAGATGAATAGAAACAGGTTAAGTTAAGATGTAAGAGCTAATTAGGAATATGCTTAAGCCTTTGGCCAAACAGTGTTGTAATTAATATAGTTTTTGTGTGTTTATTTGGGTCTGGGTGGCCAAGAAACATATGAGCAATCTTAGTTTACACTGGTCTACAGAGTGAGTTCCAGGACAGCCAGCACAGAGAAACCCTGTCTCAAATATATATGTGTGTGTGTGTGTGTGTGTGTGTGTGCACATATGTGTGTAGATATATGATATATGGTAAATTATCCATGGTACTGGAGAGAGGGCTCAGTGGTTAAGAGGACATACTGCTTTTGCAGATGACCCAAGCATAGTCCCAGCGCCCATGTTGGAAGGCTCACAACTCTAGCTCCAGGGCATCTGAGACTCCAGGCTTCCAGAGGCACCTGAATTTCTGTGCACACACACACACACACACACACGACATATACACATGTGTAATTTTTTTAAAAAATCATGAAATAAATCTTTATAAATAATATAAATTATTCAGACGCAGTAAATAATAGGAAAGACACATAGAAATGGAGAGAGTGAGAAACATGGAGATGGTGCTACTGTCTGTCTCTAGACATGTGTTGCTCCACGCCAGTACACACTCCCTCACACATAGACAGACATACACCTAGAGATGTTTATCTACTTATTTTATATGTATGGGTGTTTTGCTTGAATGTACATCTGTGTGCCATGTATGTCTTGTACCGCAGGGGTATAGCACCCTCAGAGGTCAAAGGACCTTGAGATTCCCTGGAACTGGAGATATAAGTGGGTGTGAGACCCAGGCCTCTGAAAGAGCAGCCAATGCCCTTAATCACCGAGCCATCTCTCCAGCCCCGTTTTTTAAAGCATATGTGAAAATGTCTTAAAGAAACAGATTACTTTGAATGTTGATTTAAAAAAATTAAAAAGAAATCTGTTTAGGTATCTCCTATGTGACAACAAGAGACCAAAGGTCAGGGGGAACAGAAGCTCCCTGAGAAGGAAGGTTCCCTGGGAGCCGGGGCCTCTGCACATGGGGGGTGAGGATGTGGAGGGGGTGAGCACGGTCAGTTGAGGCTGATTTGGCAAAGTTCTCACCACGGCTTATCAGAAACCACGGGCCTCACCTGGAGAACCGAGGCTGGTGTGTTCCATTAGCTGGAGTAAGAGAGGAACGGCCTTGGAGCCAACAGCACATGGTCTCTGAAGGCCCCTGCTAAATACCACGAGTGCAAGGAGTCCATCATGACCCAGGAGTCACTGATTTGTTGGATCTGGAACATTCCACAAAAGTTTGTGTGTTGAAGGCTTACTCCTGGCTCAGGGTACTACTGGGAGTGGAAGACCCTTTAGGAAGTGGGCTCGGAGGAGAGGTTAGCTCTCAGGGGTGGGGAGGGGGGAGGAGGGGCGTATGGGCCATGAGGAGGCCGCTGCCCTTCTCTCGCTCACTTCTGGCCACAGACAGAAAACCAGCTCCACTTCACCAAGCGTCCTAGCATGATGGGCTGCCTCACACTGCTTCAACGGGCTAGGGACTGAACCACACTGAGCGGCGATGACACTTGTCATCCTCTACAGTAATTAACTCCAGAGTTTATTATGGTAACGGAAAACTGACGGACGTGGCCATCCAAAGACATGGTTTTGGTGTGCTCCCTTGGAGGCCAGATTCAGGCACTGGATTCCTCAGAGCTAGATACAAGTAACTCAGAACCACCAGACACGGGTGCAGGGAACAGAACGCAGGACCTCTGCAGCAGCAGCAAGCATTCTTAATCCCTGAGCCATCTTCCCAGCCCCAGGGCCCCGTGAATGTGCTTCTAAGTGCTGGGGGATCGATTTCACATCCCATTCTCTTAGCAGGCGAAGCCATTAGGTTATTTTGTGTTTTCTTGAGTGTGACAAAAGCTTTAGCCTCAAGTGGTGGCTATGAGTCAGGTCTAAGGCTTGCCTAGGGAGGCCTGGGTTCCCCTTCCACCTCCAACAAAAAGGGAGGAAGGGGAGGAAGGGAGAGAAGCAGCCCCTTCAGCTGAAATGCTAAGGGTCTACTAAGCCAGCCTGGTGGCAGATTTGATCTGCATTGTTAGCAGAAATGGGGCCTTGCTACTTAGACTATGACTTCCATATCCCCCAGCTCTGGAGCATCTACCAGGCTTTGCTCATGGACGCACCTTCAAAACCTGTCTGAGACAAGGTCTCAGCTCTCAAGACACAGGAATGGGGTTGGAGAGATGGTTGTGCAGTTAAGAGCACTTGCTGCTCTTGCAAAGGACCTGAGTTTGGTTCCAGGGCCCACCTGGAGGCTCAAAAAACAAAAAACCCAAACAGCCAGGCTGGGGCTGAAGCTCAGTCCAGAACTCAGCTCAGTCTAGCATGCTGGGATTGCACCTCCAGTGTGACCCACAAACAAAACCCTTGAAAAGTAAAAATAGTGTACATACTTGCAACGTGAAGCGCTTACAGAGGTCATTAGTTTGCAATTTAGACTTCATAACACAGTCTCTTCCACGGCCAGCAAGATGACATCGGTGAGTGAAGCTGCTGTCTGCAAAAGATGAGTTTGATCCCTGGCACTCAGGCCAGGGTGGAGGACTCCTCCACAAAGCTGTGCTCTGACCTCCATGCACTCTCTTCTCTCACCAACAGAAACTCCCAAGTTTGCCTGGCAGTTGTCTGAACAAACCTAGCCAATCCCAACGGGTTATCTGCAATAATTCCATGGAAAGGCCTGGGAGGCCTGGGTATGTTTTAATATGTGGGGTGGGGTGGGGTCATCCTGTGAAAGTCTTTGGATTTGGAGATGCTAAAAGCTTTCCATAAGCAGGTAAGAAAGCTTGTTCTGCTTCCCTCCTATATCCAAGCACAATCTTTGCATACTGCAAAAAAGGGCAAGAAGCCCTCAAAAAGAAATTTCATATAATCCTGCACTTTGAGACAACTATTATAATAATATTTTGACTAAACCCACTTCCCCAAGAGTTTTCTATGCCTCGGTGCACATAAATAGATTTTAACAGCCTTATTGTCATGCCATGAAATCCACCCTTTGGAAGCACACGAGTCCATGGTTTATTCATAAGGCTGTACAAGCAGCCCCACAATTAATGTGAGAACATTTTTGTCTCTCTGAAAAGAAACATTGCACCCATTGGCAGTTCTTCCATCTGTCGTCCTCCTTCTGGTCCTAGGCAACCATTAGTCTATACTGTCTCTTGCTACATGAGTGCCTACTCTGGACATTTCCCGTGAATGGAACTTAGAATGTATGGCCTTCTGTATCTGGCTACCTTTACCAAACACTGGTTTTGTAACCCTCTCACATCACGGTGGCAATCTGTTCTTCCTTCTCCTTCTCCTCATCTTCTTCCTCCTCATCCTCTTCCTCCTTCTCTTTCTCCTCTCCCTCTCCCACTTTCTTCTCTTTCTTCCTGCTTTTTTAAGACACACCTGACTTCCTTGATCTTTGCCTCAACCTGGGAAAGCTGGGGTTACCACAGTGTGCCACCTCTCCCGGTTCATTTCTTCTTCAGATTCCCCCCAGTACACCAATATACATTTTACTTAACCACCTTGATGAACATTAAGGTTGTTTCGGCTTTCTGCTGTGTTGATAATGCCTCTGGCATTCAACAAGTTTGCATAGTGTTGTGGACTATTATTTTAACTAGGCAAAGATATGTTACTAGGCAAAGGTATGTGCTACATTTGTTAACAATGTAAGATGTGTTACATTTGTTTCTGCTGCATTGTTAACAATGTGAGATGTGTTACATTTGTTTCTGCTCCCTTTGTTAACAATGTATAGATGTGTTACTTTTGTTTCTGCTGCATTTATTTAATTATGTAAAGATATGTTGTATTTGATTCACCTTACCTGCTTAAGGCACCCCATTGGTCTAATAAAAAGCTGAATGGCCAATAGCTAGGCAGGAGAGGGATAGGTGGGGCTGGGGGTGGGGGCAGAGAGAATAAGTGGGAGGAGAAATCTAGAGAGACAAGAGAGGAAGGAAGAGAGGAGAGATGAGGGACATGCCCAGAGCCAGAAGTGAGGCAGCCACCAGTCAGACATAAAGCAGTGAAAGGAAGATGAGAGAGTCTCTCTCTCTCTCTCTCTCTCTCTCTCTCTAGGAGAAAGAGAGAGGTAAAAAATCCCCAAGGCAAAATGTAGATAAAGAGAAACAGTTATAAGTTACATAGAGCTGTAAAAAGTAAAAAATGAGCCTACACTGAGGCTGAGCATTCATAACTATAATAAGTCTCCATCATGATTTAGGAACTGGTTGGTGGCCCAAAAGAATAAGTCTGGTACAGCATGAACCTATGTCTCCATATCCCTTGGAGATAGGGGTATTCATTAATAATCTTTGTTTGCTCCAAAAGATAGCAGGCAGAAATTTAACAGAATCAAGCACTTGGAAGCAACAGCTATTAACATTTTTACTAAAACTGTTTTTCAAAGATTTCTTTATGCTCAATGTGCACAGGTTTTTAATGGCTTCACTGGAGTACTATATAGTACTGCACATTGCCATGTACTACCTAGCAGTATGGTATCTTACAGTGCTGTGTAATTCATTGCTTAAATTGCAGAAATTGATTGTAGGACCCTATAACAACTCAGTGCTTAACCTTGGAAGGAACTGCCAGGTCCTTTTCCAAATGACTGTATCTCTTTACTGTTCCACCAGCAAAGCCTGAGGGAGCCCACACCCTCCCCAAATCCATTATTCTTTATCATGGCCTTCCTAGATTACAAAGTCATACACCGGGATTTTAAGGAGGGAGGAGATGATGGCATAATCCATAGTTTCTCTCTCTGAAGACAGGAAAAATTTCTTTCATTGCCCCGCTTCCACCAAAATAATCTTGTTATTTTTGATGCATCCTTTCCAAAAGCCTTGTGTTGTTAGGGTCATCTGAACATATGTTCAAGATTGAGAAAGAGAGAGAGAGAGAGAGAGAGACTGAGTCTAAGAGAGAGACTGAGTCTAAGAGAGAGTCCATCCTCAGGGGCCCCACCTAAATCCTATTAATTTCTCCAGTAGCTTTGGACTAGGCACCTGAGAACTCTTTGTGACCATGCTTGCCTCTCTTAGCGCTATCAGATTAACGCTACAAAAATGAACCGCAGTTAAACGTGAACTTTAGATAAGCGAGGCAGAACGTTTATTTGTTTTAGGGGTGCTGGAGGTCCTGCCCAGGGCCTCTTGAATGCTTGTCTGTGCTGTGTCGCTGACCAAGCCGAACCTTGGCCCGAATGTGTTTGTTATTTTTAGTCCCAAGGGTTTAGTCAGTTTTCCTCGCTTCTCTGGCACCGTAGCACCTGGCCACCCTCCCTCCCTCCTGGTGCAGGAACGCAAATGTCATGTCCTAGTCTTAGGATGGGGTATGGTACATCGAGCTCATGGCGCGTGACAGCCATTTGTGTGTGAGTGTGACTGGTCATTGGTTCAGAGCCTGTCAAAACCAGGAATGGGGGAGCATTTCTGTTTCTCCTCACGTTGCATCCTTTATGATTTACCTTTATTTACATGTCTACACGTGCGGGTGTCCATGAAGGCTATAGAGGGGACCCGACCCTGGAGAGCTGGAGTTCCACACGGTTGGGAGTTACCTGGGAACCGAAAAGAATGTGCAGCAAACTTTCAATCACTAAGCCAGCAATGCATGGGCCTCTGCTGCTATTCTCTCCCTGATCTGTGGCCAGGCTTGCCTTCTCTGAGACTGGTATTTCCCAGCATCTCTGGGGCTTGGTGGGTGTTTCAAGAGGCCTAAAACTGTCCCAATGACATTTGAGGTTGTTGTTTAGCAAAAAGAGTCCTTGTAGTGCATTTAATCCCTGCTGCCCCTCTTAATGTGTCCTCAGAGACCACCCATAAGTGTCCGGGCTCCCACAGATGCTCATGTGGGAGGAGTTATAGACCCAAGAATTTTCCTCACGTGTGACTGTGGAGTCTGTGAGTTGGCAATGCAGGGCTCACTGAATGACTTCTCTCGCTGGCGGCCTCTGAGGACCCTAATCACAATTTAAACTGCTTCTGGGGCACCTTCCCCACCTCCACATTTATGGATAGTACATCATTGTCGCAATGCCAAGTGGAACCAGAGAAGAATCTGTGAATTAACAGGAAAAGTACAGCCCACCCAGACAAACAGCTCAGAGCAGGGGCCTGCAGAGGGGCCAGTCATGCTGCGCGTAGACAATAGGGCTAGGGATCTGTGCAGAGAAAGAGACTCACTGTTTACCACCTCACCTGAGAAACAGACAAGGGGAAACTGGCTAACATCCTACCAGGAAGTGCACATTAGAGGCAATAATAATAATAATAAAAATCTAGGCTCACATTATTACCATCTAAGGATCTGAGTATTTGGGTACCTGTCCCCCACGATAGAGGCACTCTGGCATGGGCATCTTGTGTGGCCTCTGACAAAGCTTTGAAGTTCAAAACTTCAAAGAAATCGAATCTCCAGGTCGGAACCTCCATGAAACCTGCCCAAGAAGCGTCAACTCAGAAGACAAGTTCAGCAACAGGGCTGCGTGTTTGCCCAAGCAAACTTGGCTTAGGCACGCTGCCCATGTTTGGTGTCGCCACTCCACAGGGCGACTTTGGCATTTGTGCAGCATGACATCATTCTCTCCCGTATGTGCTGAAATGATGAAATATGAAGAGAGGGGATTCAGGACCCAAGACTGGGCCCAGGAGTCAGTTAGCTGCTGTGACCTTCCCCCGGAGATGACCTCGGGAGGCTTGTTCACCCTGCTGTGCACTGTTGGGATAGTGCCTTTGCCACTAGGCTTGTTTTGAAGTGACTAGAAATTGGCCCCAGAGCTGTTTGCTGTGATGTTGAAGCTGTGTGTTTGAAGCCCTGCTGAGCTTTGAAACATTTATAGAAATAGATGTAGTTGAAAACCAATGTCCTCCCATGAGACAACCAGAACCACCCAGAGCCCACCTGAAAGCCATCACAATGGTCATGGTCAATGGCCATAGGACCACCCAGGGAGGCCTCAAAAGGTCCATTTCGTAGCCTCGTGTTCTTGTCTACTGTCATTGTAAGGTGAACTTGAGGATTTCTTTGGGTGTAACTCAACAGCCAGAAATAAGGAAGAAATATTGAATTAAGTAGGTATCTATTAAACTCTGCGATGTAGCCAACCAAAGAGGGCAGGACAGAAACCTGACACAGGATTACCACCTCCTTCCAGACACTCCAGAGGAGGCGGAAAGAAAAGACAAACGCTTGAGGAAAACTCAGAAGGTCTGGTACAGCGGCACACGTCTGGAGTCCCAGGGGCCAGCCTGGGCAGTATAGCAAGACATTCTCTCTCTCTCTCTCTCTCTCTCTCTCTCTCTCTCTCTCTCTCTCT
>LOEQ01003302.1:477566-492450 GCA_001685075.1 Bramus lutescens
ACACAGCAGGCCATAGGCCATGGGGGGGGGACAGGCCACAGGGAACAGGTCTGGTTGAGTTGGGGGTGGAAGCCTTTAGTCCCTTGTGTGGTAGGTACCATTGTCACTGTGCAAAGATCTGAGATAATCAATTTTTCCCCCATTTACTTATTCATTATGTGCGGAGGTGAGAGAAAGTGGCCATCAGCACTTTCCTTTCACTGTGTGTGTTCTGGGGATTGAAGTCCAGCCGACAAGCTTGGCAGTTGACACCCAGACTTGCTGAGACATCTCGCTGGCCTAGAGAGCCAACTTCTAAAGAAAAAGAATTATTCTGGCTCATGGATCTAGAAGTTTCAGCCCGCGATCAGAGCCACACATCACAGTGGGGAGGCCATGCATCATGACAGTCAGGGTCACACATCATGGTGGGGAGGCCACACATCATGGTGGGAAGGCCATGCATCATGATGGTCAGGGTCACACATTACAGTGGGGAGGATGTGGAAGAGTTGTCCCACAAAGGAAATTTGGAGAGGTGGCTCAGTGGTTAAGAACAATTGTTGCTCTCACGGAGGACCCGAGTTTGGTTCCTAGCACCCACATAGTCATTGAGAACTCTAGTTTCAGGGGATCAGATGCCCTCTTAGGACCTCCAAGGACATCAGGCACACATGTGATACACAGGTGGTATATGTGTAGACAAAACACGCACATAAAATAACACATTTTTAAAAACCCTTTTTTTTTTTGTTAAAGAAAAAGGGATTCCACAATCCCCTTCAGGAGCATGCTCCAATGACTTAAAGTCTCAGTTGACTGTAGTGTCACACTGTGGGGACCAAGCGTTTGCCATATAAAATCTTTTTCCCCCAAGACAAGGTTTCCCTGGCTGTCCTGGAACCCACCCTTGTATACTAGGCTGGCCTTGAGCTCAGAGATCTACCTGGCTCTGTCTCTTGAGTACTGGGATTAAATAAAGGCTTGTGCCACCACCACTCATCTCCATATAGATGCTTAGGGACATTTAAGATCCAAACTGCAGCTGGGCAGTGGTAATGTACACCTTTAATCCAAGCACTCAGGAGGCAGAGGCACATAGATCTCTGGTCTACAGAGCTAGCTCCAGGACATCTAGGGCTGTTACACAGAGAAACCCTATCTCGAAAAACCAAAAAATAAAAAAGATCCAAGCTGCAGCCCCTCTTGTATGCAGGAAAGCTGTCACTTCCACACCCTTCTGTGGGCCACTAAGCAGTCACATCAAGGGACCAGTGTGGAGGGACAGGAACGGGTCCACTGGGCATTCGTCAGAGACAGATAACAGGGTTTCCAACCTTTGAAGATTACTTGAAAGTAAATAGACACTTCCCATTCCTTGTCCCAGAGTAAAAACATCTGTTTAACCTAAAGAACTTCCAGGTATTCCTGGTGGGCAGAACCTTCAATAATGAAGGTGACAAGCCTGAGAACTGAGCAATTGACAGACACACAACTCATTCACCATTCTGAAAAGCCCCCATCTGTGCCAAAAAGAAGCAAAACAAAACAAGCTTGTGTGTAATTAATGGTGCCTGGTGCTACCTCGCCTTTGATCCTTGTCTTTGCCCATCCCTCTCTTCTACGGGATGCCACAGGGGCCCTTGCTAACCTTTGCAAGTTCTTCAGGGGCTTACAGGACTTGTGTGTGCAGACCTGAGCTGGGCACTGGGGAAGCAAGGCCCTAGACAGATGTGCCCCCACCCACGGTGGACACAGTTTCCTGGAGAAAGTTTTGTCTGTCTGTTAATATATATGTATAAATAATGTGACCACAGTATGCTTGTTTTATATCTCTGTATGTATGCATGCTTGTTTTAAAATCTATAAAACTTGTAACTCCAAATTACCACAGCTCTGGAAAAATACAAACACGTGGATAGCCGCCATTTTTGGCTGGGGTCAAAATAAAAACCTCAGCACCATCTTTGGTAAGAGCACCCACATGTGCTGGTCCTACCAAGGAGACATCCTGCCTCCAATATACTTTGATTTACTAAAATATTCCTTCTAATCTTCTTGCCTCTACTAGCATTGGTGAAATAAACTATGTGTCTAATTTTAACTTATGTCTAATTTAGATATACCTGATAGAAAATGGTTCCCTAATTCTCAAGTGCCCTTACTGATCTGAGAGTATGGCATTTAACAAAAGAGCTTCTTATGACAGAGACGTACCAGTTCCTGCAGCATCCTATAGCTCCTCCAAAAAGATGCATGGTTGCAGAAGATCCTCTGCCCGGAGGCTTGCCTTTGGATATGGCAAAGTCACCCACACAGCAAAAATATGCCTTCTACCTCATCAGCTTCCTAGACACTACATTGGGGAATTGATCATCTCATCCTGCCAAAACAGGTAGGTGGAACCTTACCACCACAGGAAAATCTTCAGGCCTCCTGGGCTCAGCTGCTAAGCCAAGTGCTGCTTCAAAGACTGGTATTCACCAAAGACTACGGAGAGACTTGGGATTGCCTACATAGCTAAAAAAGCTGTCTTATTTCTGCTTTTACTTATCCCTCTCAGATCTGTTTGATGAGATTTGATGCCTTAAGGTACTTGTAGCTCATTACTTCATTTGTTAAGTTTCCTGCTAAAAGTGCCTCTTTCACAGTTTCATAGTCCAGGACTAACAGGTTTCAGACATAACTTCAGAGGTCCAGAGCTTCCAATTCCTTTATCTGGTCTGGTAAAAAAAAAAAACAAAAAACAGTCTCCAGAGCCTGTTTTAACTCCACACACTTTCAAGCATATTTTACAGGTCACTCCTGCTGTCTGGACCAAGACCAACTTACAGAGGGCCTTCTAGATAACACCAACACCTACACTGGCTCCTGGAACTTCACCACCACTCCTGACTCAAATGGACACCTACCCAACAACTGGAATCTGGTTTTAAAGGGCATATCTACCCTTGTGTCTCACTTATTCACCCATGCCTCTCCTGTACAACCGGGGTACATTCTATCTCATTCTTTCTGGCAGTTAATGTTCCTTCCCATGGCTAGCCCCATTCATAGGGCCGATAATAACAATCTGTTTTTTCTCCTAGCTACCTGCCTTCTCATCTCCCTCAAGAAACAGATGCCTGAGGTCTCCAGGATGACAGTTAACCAGATGCCTCTCCAGCCATACTTCCTGCTGAGCATGAGCCCACCAACTCCCAACTCTCTCCTCCCCCACACCATTCCATACCTGCACAAAGTAGCCAGCACCCCTATACCCAAAGAATCTGGGATGTTGGGTGTAAGCATCACCCCAGCCCCTGGCATCCATATACCCAAAGAGTCTGGAATGTTTGGATGAAAATTTCCATCCCAAGCCTCCTCCTGGGGAGTTGCCTCAGTCCAGACTCTACCTCTGAGAAAGCCTGCCAATTGATGATCCCGCCCCAGAGATGCTCAAGACCACTCCCACATGCTATTTAAACAGCAACCCAGAGACCAAACACATGGTTTTCTTGTCTTCCTTCCCCATCTCCTCTCTGAGGGCCTGGAAGGTCACCTGAGCACTGGTATCCATTAAGCCTGGGCTTTTTCTAAATCTGCCCTGATATTTATGCCATTGTAACCTATTGTCACAGCACTCAAGGGTCAGATTCCAAGAAGGAGTAGGGTCTGGCAGGCTGACTTGGCCCACACCCTGTGTGAATGAATATAGGCTATCTTAGTGGACTCATATATTGGGGGTCAAGTCACACCTTCAAGAAGAGCTCATTCCTTTCTGGAGGGAGCCATGGAAACAGAGAGATGGAGGGAACCCCTTTTGCAGGGTGGGGGGAGAGTGGGAGACACTGAACCAGCCAGAGGGCATGGCACATTCAAGGTGCCGAGTGAAAAGGGGGAGGGGAGTCCATCTGAGGGCAGTCTGAGGGTCCAAGCTCGAAGATGCTGGGGGAGGGGGTGGGGGAAGTGGGCCACCATGTGCTGCAGGACATTTGTTTGAGCTTTTTGGAAGTCAAGTCTTAGTGTATTTTGTGTGGTTCAAACGGCACATCCAAGCGAGGCTGCACGGGAGAGATTTCTCTTCTGCCATTCGGGAGGCTGGGAAGGCCGAGGCTGAGGGCCCAGCATCTCCTGAGAACCTTCTTCTTGTTTCATCCCACAGCAAAGTGCAGAAGAGCGAGAGAGCTCACACTTGAGAAAGGAAAGCACTCAGAGGTGCCCTCTTAACAGGAAGCCACCAGAGGCGAGGACCCATCTATGTTAGTTAGGGTTTCTATTGCTGTGAAGAGAAGCCATAGCCACAGAAGTATTATAAAGAGAAACATTTAATTGGGGTGGCCTGCTTACACTTTCAGAGACTCAGTACATTATTGTCACACAGGGAACACAGCAGTGGGCAGGCAGATGGTGCTGGAGAACGAGCTACTACGTGTTGATATGCAGGCAACAGGAAGTAGCCTCACATACTGGGTGGTATGTTGAGCATAGGAGACCTCAAAGCCCACCTCCACAGTGACACACTTCCTCCAACAAAGCCATACTCACGCCAACAAGGCCACACCTCCTAACAGTGCCATTCTCTTTGGGGGTCATTTGCTTTCATACCACCATACCATCCCTCCATGATGGCTTTGGTCTGCTCAGGAGGGCAGAGGCCTGGCCCCAATCCTCTTATTGGTCTCGCTTCTCTGTGTGATGGTCCTGAGAGCACACCTCTAACATGTGACCTTTACAGGTCACATTTTTACCCTGCACCATCCACATTTATACCCTGAACCATTGTGTAAAAATGGGACGTGGTAAGTGTAAAAATGGGACGTGGTAAGTGTTTTTTACCCTGCACCATCCACATTTTTACCCTGCACCATTCACATTTATACCCTGCACCATTCACATTTATACCCTGCACCATCCACATTTTTACCCTGCACCATTCACATTTTTACCCTGCACCATTCACATTTTTACCCTGCACCATTCACATTTATACCCTACACCATCCACATTTTTACCCTGCACCATCCAGAGAGCTTTAAGAAGAAACCATGGGCTGAGGAACTAGAGGGAGAGTGCAGTGGGCTGGGTAAGCAAAAAGACCAGACTTACATCCGAGCACCCACATAAAAAGCCAGGCATGGTGGCACTGGGGAGGACAGACAGACAGACCCTGAGGGTCTCTGGCTAGCCAGCCCAGTCTGATTAATGAGCCCTGTGTTCCAGTAAGACACTTTCTCAAAACACAGCCCGATGGCTTCTGAGAAATGATACTCATGTTGACCTCATGCCCCGACATGTACATATGAACACACACAGAGAGGATGGCCTGGTAGTAGAGTAGATGGTACACATAGAAGGGAAACCTCTCTGTGGCTGAGGGTGTAGCCTGGGGAGGCTAAAAGATGGTGGGCTATTTTAGGAAGGGCAGACTGGTGTGTTCAGGACCCAAAGGGGAAGCATCTGAGGAAACCTCTCAGAGGAAGGAAGAACAAGATACCAGGGAGCCAAGTCCAAAAGCCAGGGCATCCTTGAAGTAGGGAGGAACCTGGGGTACCAGGCACCCTGGGAGACAGGCAGAGGCAGGAGACAGTGTGCTCCAGATAACAGCGTGGTCCAAAGTCTGCAGAGGCTACAATGGGCCCAGAGAACAACAGCTCCAACATCACATCCTTATTTCCCCTAAATGGATAAGCCTCGGAATTCAGAAAGACAAGTTCCTCCTCCTGCCATCTTGTCTTCGGAATGGTCATAAGGACTTGGGTTGTTTGCTCTACCTTCTCAACTTCAGGATAAACTTAACAATGTCTCGAGAATCCTTTAATGCTTCTGACTGGTATTGCATTGACTCTACCTACCAATATGGGAGGTGCTGATCTCTTCACGAGATATCAAACGCTCCTATCCATGAAGATATGCAGCCACCTCCAGTTCCTCCGCACAGGCTTTTCTTATTCTCTTCAAGACAGTTTTGCTATGTAGCCCAGACTGGCCTTGAACCTGCAATCTCCCTGTTTCTACCTCCCAAGTGCTTAGGATCACAGGCAGATGCTCCTGTGACCACATTCAACATGTGTAATTTTTGTTTGTTGGTTGGCTGGTTTTTCAACACAGGGTTATTCTGTGTAGCCTTGGCTGTACTGGAACTCACTCAGTAGACCAGGCTAGCCTGGAACTCAGAGATCTGCCTGCCTCTGCTTCCTGAATACATGTGTCACCACCACCCAGCTCAACACATGTTATTTTAAACCACTTAACAAGTCATACAGGCAGAGGGTGTGGCTGAGTACGAGAGCACTGGCCAGGCATGTGCATGGTCCTAGGGCTAGGGAGGACGGGTGGTGTGCAGGGTGATGGCCAGAGGAGAGATGCTTCTCTTTCGAGGCTAAAATAAAATAAATGGTTGTAGTAATGGCCACTCAATGAGTATTATACAAGAACCATAGAACCATAGAATTGTGCAATTTCGGGCTACAAGATGGCTCACGAGTAAAAGTTCTTGCTGCCAAACCTGATGACCTGAATTTGATCACACATGCGTGCGCACGCACACACGCACGCACACACACACACACACAATGTAATTTTAAACTTAAAAAAAGAATTGTGGGGCTGGAGAGACGGCTCAGTGGTCAAGAGCACTGGCTGCTCTTGCAGAAGGCTGGGTTCAGTTCCCAGCATCCACATGGTGTTTCACAATCATCTGTTACTCCGGTTCCAGGGGCTCTGACACGCTCTTCTGACCTCCATGGGTTCCAGGCATGCACATGGGTACATAAACACATACATGCAGGCAAAATACTCACACACATAAAATAAAATTAGTGAAACTAAAAACAAAATTCTGCACTATAAATGAATAAACTGTATGGGATATGAATTATATTTCAATAAAGAACTGAAGATAAAAGCTTCTGCTTTCAAAAACAGTTTTCGGCAGCCCCATATCGCCCTGGCCACTGTATGGAACTGTCAGCCCACGACAAAGCCAGAAGTTGCTGCACGGGTCACTCTCTGGCCATAGGAAAGTAGAGAACTGCCCACAGGGAGGACCCTAGCAATGAACTCCTGCCACACCTGAGGTCCTCTCGATGCACAAGTGGGGATATAAAAAAGGGGACCCCAGCATCCCTGGGGCAATCTTACAGGGGATAAGAAGATCTGCCCATAAGAGCAGAAGCTGACCCTCTTCAGCTGAAGGTGAGAAAACAGGACATGGACCCTCATGCCATCATTGCCACGAAAACCTCAGACACGTTATCAACACAGGAGACACAGGGGAGGTATGCTCTGTGGGGATGCCATCTGAGCCTTCATAAGGAACACAGTGTCACATGCCAGAGCCAGGGTCCTGGGAGCCTCCAAAGCTAGACAGGCCTGGCCACCCATCTTCACTAGGCCAATTAAAAAAACAGCAGCAGAAGAGTCCTTCAATATGGCCATAGGGGGTTAGGTCTCAACCCAAGACAAATGATTGAGCTGCTATTTAACACATCAAAGAGGACCTCAAGCCAGGTTCTCCCAGCATCCTTCAGACCCCTACCTATTACAGGGTCCTCCTGGCTGGCACACCCTGGCCCCCATCCTTAATTCTCCAGCCCAGGGGTTGGGCTGCCCTTCCCCGAGTTGCCCTTCCCTATATAATCCAGACATTTTGGTTTCCTGGTCTTTTGTCTACTCTTCTTCGGGCCTTCTGGCTGCTGCACCTGGTCTCCTGGCTCCTCTCTCCCTTCCCCTCCCCCCTCCCCACATGACTCAGGGTCACATCACTCTAGACTCTCCCAGATGTCCCTGCCTCTGGCTATGCTCTCCCACATATCCGTAATAAGCTTTCTCTTCCGCCATACCCAGGAATGGTCATATTCTTTTTTATCTCTTTTTTTTCCATCTAGTGGGCAGAGGAACAAAGAGATCCAATGACCACCCTCTACCAAGTCCGTCTTTGATGGGATGTGAGGTTTAGGTTTCAACGAGGACAAGAGGTGCTCATAACTAAGTGGTCACGGTGTGGTCCTGTCCGTCTGATCCAAGGTCAGTCTCTCCCATGAGGTGTCCAGGTAAATCTCTTTCCGGATCCAAAGCCCCTTTCCTGACTGGCACCAGCATTTCCTTCTCCCAGCACGCCTGGGGAAATTCCAGTTTGCCTCAAGAGTCTGGCAGCTGAAGGGAGAGGCGCATGTCTCTTTGGAATATCTTCCTTCTGTCAAAGGTTACAACAAGTAGCTCTGATTGTCCCGCAAGCTTTTAACTGCAAGAGTCATTTGGACTGGATATCAATTTTATGGCCTTTCCCTGGGCGTCACAACAGGAAAGCCGTCGAGGGGAAGCTCCGTGGTAATCTAGAGTCCAGGACTTCCATCCAGCCCGTGGCTAAGAGCTGATGGGGAGTCAGCAAATTATTACATGATTTGGTAATAAAGCCTGATATGGCTACAATAAAAGTTAATGATTGGGCACTTTCCTTCAGACAAATCACAGAGTCTAGACTGAGATTTTATAAGAACAAGGCTTTGGGTTTTTTCTGAGACAGGATCTCATGGTATAGCCCTGGCTGGCCTGGGATTCACTATGTAGACCAGGCTGGCCTTGAACTCACAGAATAAGGTTGAAAGTCACTTCAGTTCTACCAGCCGGGAAGCCTTTAGGGCAGTCTCCGCCCTGCCTGGGTCACACAAACAGCTCCTGTGCAGGAAAATCCTATCCACATTCTCAAAGCAGGCCTACGCTGTGAACCGTATGTGGAAACACTGGAAATACCTTTGGTTTTGTTTGTAGCGGTTGGATGGAGCCCAGACTCATGTACGAGGGGCATCTAACTTTTCTTTCTCCTTCCTTGCCGAGGAGGAAGAGCATATGAAATTGGAAGGTTTGGGGTTCAAGGACACTGAGGCAGACTGGTCTTTGGGGCGCGAGATGTATTAAAATAGTCATTAATGCCATGGACAGATAGGCAGGCAGGCAGCAACATGGCAAGGCCTCTGAGGAGAATTCTGGCTCACAAGGCACGGAGGGATCCCTTCTTATAGGTCTCAGAGGAAGGAGGTTTCCTGTACTCAAGGCTGTCTCTGAGTCCAGGGTAGCAGGGAAGGGGAGGGNCAATCGCTCTGCAGAGTCTGGCAGCCTCGAGTCTTCTGCTTCCTTGGGGAAGCGAAAATGCCTCCTGGGGTCCAGGCACCTGGGGATTCTGTTAGGTGTGGAGAGTCCCAGATAAACTCTGCGGAGGGGGCTTGCCCTTTCCTTACAGACATGCTCCTGCGGTAGCAGTTTGGTCCGGATTCTAACAGAGATCGGAGGGGAACAAACGAAGAACAGACGCCTGTGGCCGCAGGCTCGGGACATCTCACCCAGCCTCTTAGGCTCCTAGACGAGGAAACCAACAGCTCTGAGGTCCTAATGGCCGGAGAAAGCTGTGGCTTTCTGGGCCCTGCAAGGCTAGCGCGTGCATTTAAGACATGAACTCTCTTAGCTCAGGAGGGCACTGTGAGAAGCAGTCAACCTGGGTGCGTGTGTGTGGCAAATGGACACGTGTGCATGTGGCAGCCCAACACTGGCGTTAGGAGTCCTCCATCATTTCCCACTGTATTCACTGAGGCAGGGTCTCACATGTGAACAGAGAGCCTGCTGATAGAATCAGCCAATAAGCCTCTCTGATGCAGGGAATTATTGGCATTTACATGCTGCTGAGCATCTGAACTCTGGCTCTCTGGCCCAACGAGTACTTGACCCACTGAGCTCTCTCCCCGGACCCAGTCCTTCTCCTTTTTCCCCAACATATTTTATTATTCAATTACTATTATAAATATTAACAATTAATTCAACTAATTAAAATTGTTAATATTAATAATTAATATGATGATATTTATTATTATCACATCAATCATATTCACTTTCCAGTCCTCCCAGGTCTGCCTCCACCCGTGGGACCTCCCCAAAAAAAAGAAAAAAAAAACAAAAACGCAAGTCCAATCTGTGAGCATGATCAAACTCACAGTGGCAGGCCTGTGGCCTTGGTGCCAAGGGGCCCCACGGCAGGTGCGAGAGAGGCACACCATGCAGACAGCTCACATGGAGAGTTTTATTAGGAGGGAGGGAGAAAGGGGAGAGAGAAAGGGGGTGCAGAACGGTCTGTGGGGAGAGAAAGACAGAGAGGGAGAGAGAGAAAATGGGCGGGGTGCCTCCTTTTCAAAGGAGGGACACGGCACTTGTGCACGGAGACCATGCAGAAGCCCAAGATGCTGCTGCGTACTGGTCATGCACGCAGGGGTGGCACACACTGCAGGTCTCGGAGGGGCAGGCCAGGTGTGCCTGAATACCAATATTGGCACATTCCCCTTTTTGAAGGTGAGAAGCTAGGGGTGGCAGGTGAGGGGAGATGGGAGTGCTGAGTTCTCGAGACTGCTTCCTGCTGATCTGGGGGACCTGAGAAAGCTGGGGTGCTGGCCACATCCTGGGGTAACTGGCTGTTTCATTTCACTGTCCAGACTCTGTGGAACTGTCTGCTGCTGCATGGGCCTAGCAAGATGCTGGCAGGACAGAAGATAAAGTTTAGGGAAAATTTTTTTCCTCCAATCCTGGTACTTGAGGGAGGGTGGTCCCAAGACCAGGGAAAGGTGGGAAAGTTAGGCTGTTGGTTGCCAACTCTTATCTGGAGAGTGGCTGATGGCGCATCCGACCTGTTCAAGGTAGATCCAAGTTGACTCCCTGGAACTCACAAGAGGTTTGCGAGTTTACAGGAAGATGTAAGTTTTCGATACGTTAGCGTTCCCACTGTCTGTAAACTGTCCCGCAATCCTCATTACGGAAAAGGTGGTATACTCACACAGCAGCAGTGCTCTGCCAGGCTAATGGCTCATCAGGATTTCATCAACTAATGTCAATACTGTTATGATTCAGCCACAATATGGCTGATACTTCCGGGTTTCAGGGCCACTCATGTGCGGACAAGCCCTCAGGTGTGACCCATGTTCAGCATGAATACATCACTTACGTATGACACAGCTATGTGAGCCCTTGTGTACATGCCTGAGCTCCTTCATCTGCGTATGAAGTAACCACATCATTCCCTGTGCACATGCACTAGGCAGCTCTTAAAAGCTGGACGTGCCATCTCCAGCTCTCTCTCTCTCTCTCAGAGAGAGAGAGAGAGAGAGAGTCTCTCCCCACACAAACCTTACCAGGACTGTGCGCGCCCCCGCCAATAAACTCCTAAGCGGGTTTGTTGCATGTTCCGCATTTCCTTCTCACTTGCGCCAGGTAATTTCATTGGTGCTGTGAGACTCGGGAGGCTCTCCTGCCCCTCTCCTGGGGTCAAGATCTGGAACCAGGTGTTTTTTTCCCAACAACCCTGTGTCACATCTGCCTGGGCATGACCTCTACACACATTACCGGGTTCAATTAGTGAATTTCCCCATTCTGGTCAGCTTAACCATTTCTCTGAACCCAAGGAATTGACCGTTGAAATCTTCTGGTATTTCTAGAAATGGGGGGACAGCCTCCAACCATGGTTTTCATGGCTATGGTTGAGCCCTTCACTGATATTCATCTCTGGATTGCTTCTCTTAGCTAAAAACATAATTGGACAACCCGGGGTTGCCTGCCCACCTCAGATTTTTCTTTTCCTTTTCTTCTCTTTTGGACCACTACTCTTCAGTGGTCCCCGCCGTGAGAGACCGCTCAGTCTCTAGCCTCTCTGGCTTCCCAGTCGCCCGGACTGGAGCTAGCCAGCCTTTAACACTCCCCTGTAGATAGAGGACAATCATTTACAAGCCCTGAGGTGCTCACCGCCATTTCACATCCTACCTATAGAGGGGAGACATCCCGTATAAGCCTTGTGGTGTTGCTGTTTTGCAGATTTCCATGGTTTCAGCTATGGGTAGCAAGCCATCCAAGACCATCAATCCAGCCTCCCCTCTGGGATGTCTTTTAAAGGCCCTGAAACCCCAGGCCTTAATGCCCTATTTACAGATTCCACATTGTCCATCTTTGTTCAAAAAATGGTCTCGTTACAATTTAGATGGAAATCTAAAGTGGCTGCCTAACCGCACCTTTGATCTCAATATTTTACAGGAGCTTTCTAACTACTTTCAGTGCCCAGGCAAATGGAAGGAGCTTCCTTATATCCAAGCCTTTTACCGTCTAAGCTCTAAGACTACTAATCCCTCTGTTCTTGCAAGTTGTTTGCCTGATCACGTGTTCCTGGCTATGCCATTTGAGCCGGAAGAACACTCCACTTCCACTCTGGACCCAGCTAATGAACCTCTGCCTTTTCAACCTCAGTGGTTGAAAAGCTACTCACACTCCTTATAATTTCACCTTTCATGATATCTATATGATCCTGAAGAGCACAGGAGAGTTTGGGAACAGACCAGACTACATGCAGATGAGTTCACCAAACACATGCAACACACCCTTTGGGGGCAGAGGCGGTCCCCGAGCAGGAACCACACTAGGATTATGACACCCCAGGTGGAATTTTAACTAGGGGCAGGTTTTTGACTTGCCTTCTGGTAGGTCTTTGTAAGACTGCTCTCAAGCCAATAAATTATAATAAGCTCTTAGAGGTCATTCAAGATATGAAGGAAAATCCTTCTGCATTTTTTGGAACACCTCACTAAAGCTCTGTTACTATATACTAACTTAGATCCAGAAACCATGGAAAGCAGTTACTCATGACTCATTTTTTTTTTCTCAGTGCTACCCTGACATTAAGGCTAAACTTAGATGTTTGGAGAAAGACCCCTTGACCCTACAGGTGGAAGTCTTAGAGTTGGCTTTTAAGGTGTACCATGCAAGGAATGACAAAGTCCACAACCACCGTTGTCACAAGCTAGCCACGGCCCTCCAACTGGCCGAGGCAACAGACTGCTTGATCCATGGTCTGTGCTGCTCCCTTGCCCCCCGGGGCTTGAGAACTGCCAGGCCTGTGTTTCAGATGTGGTAGAACTGGTCACTGAGCCCAAGCATGCCCTAATCCTCGTCTTGGTCCCACGAGATCTTGTCCAAGATGCCATAGGGAAGGACATTGGGCAGTAGATTGTCCTCGTGCACATGGTGACATGGAGACATCAAACCCAGAAAAATCTGAAGTTGAACTTCTAGGTCTGGCCATGGACAAGTGAGGCTGCCTGGGCTCCTTTGACATGACCACAACCATCATCTGTAACAGGGAGCCATGGGTAAACATCACAGTATCAGGACAGCCCATCTCCTTTCTCTTGGACACTGGAGCCACATACTTGGTACTGAGGGAATTCTGGGGGCCTCCCTCTCCTTCTAGTTTCCTTATTGTCAGGGTAAGGGAACAGCCTTATCTACCTCAGTAGACCCCACCACTTAACTGTGTTTTTAGGGGCATTTATCTCATTCATTCATTTTTAGTCATGCCAACCTGCCCGGTACCTCTTATGGGAAGAGATTTTTTTAGTAAAAGTAGGAGATTCCATTTCCTTTGCTCCTTCCATTTGCCTTACCTCAGCCTCACCAGCAGCTTCCCCGTCCTCCTTCTAGACTCCCAACCTCCCAGCCCCAATGTGTCTTCTCCTCTACCAGCCTCTCAGGTGGACCCCCAAGTCTGGGACACCCAAAACCCCTCTGTTGCTAAACACCATTCCCCCAATTTTATCCAATTACAAGATCCTACTAAGTACATCACCCAAGCTCAGTACTCCCTCTTTCTCCAGAGCCTTATGGAACTTAAGCCTTTTATCTCTGACCTTCTAAGAAAAAAGCTCCTTCGCCCCACCTCTTCTGCCTTTAACACCCTGATACTTGCTGTTGAAAACCTAATGGAACCTATCGCATGGTTCAAGACCTCGGGCTCGTTAACTCCGCAGTGGTCCCTCTTCATCCTGTAGTGCCCAACCCTTACACACTTCTTTCCACTGTCCCCCCAGGAACCTCCCATGTCTCAGTTCTAGATCTCAAGGATGCTTTCTTCTCTATTCCTCTCAGCTCTCAATCTCCAAACATCTTTGCCTTCACCTGGACTAATCCTGGCACTCACCTCTCCACACAGCTCACCTGGACCGCCCTTCCTCAGGGATTCTGGGACAGCCCACACCTGTTTGGTCAGGCTTTAGCTTCTGATCTTCTCTCACTGTCTCTCCCTAAGTCTAAACTCATACAGTATATAGATGACATTTTACTTTGCAGTCCATCCTTGGAGATTAGCAAAGCTGAGACCTCTGCTCTTTTAAATTTCTTGTCCAAAAGGGGCTATAGAATCTCACCTTCTAAGGCCCAACTGTCTACCCCTCAGGTCATTTACTTGGTATTAACTTATTACCCCAAAGCTAATTCAGTCCCTTGCAGTTCCTTCTACAAAAGAAGAGATTTTACTGTTCCTAGGAATAGCTGGCCTGGATCCCCTCTTTTTCTGTTCTTGCCTGCCCCTTATACAAGGCAACTCTCGGCTCTTTGCATGAGCCCCTTCTCCGTCCCATTACTAAACCCTTCCAGAGACTCCAGCAAGCCCATATCCAGGCCCCAGCTCTTCATCTCCCAGATTTAACTCATCCGGTCTCCCTCTATGTAACAGAGAAGGAAGGGATATGCCCTTGGGGTCCTAGGCATCAGCTGGGACCTTTCTTTGCACCTGTAGCGTACCTGTCAAAGAAGATGGACCTCACCACTCAGGTCTGGGCACCCTGCATACATGCTTTGGTGTCCACTGAGCTTCTTATTCGTGAGTCAGAGAAACTAACCTTTGGGTCACCCACCACTGTCTTCCCCCACCACAATCTGTCCCATCTCTTAACTTACAAAGGCTTACAAACTTTACCCCCTTCCTGAGTTCTTTCCCTCCAGGTAGCTCTAGTAGAAGATGCCACACACACTTTCCAATCCTGCCCACCCCTTAATATCTTGAACCTCCTAACTCAACCTAACATTAATTATTCCCCATCTCATTCCTGCATAGAAACCTTAGAGG
>LOEQ01003302.1:509028-527166 GCA_001685075.1 Bramus lutescens
TCACCATCATCATCATCACTATCACCATCACCACCATCATCATCACCATCATCACCACCACCACCATCATCACCATCACCATCATCATCATCACCATCACCATCATCATCATAACATCATCATCATCATCATCACCATCATCATCATCACCATCATCACCACCACCACCATCATCATCACCATCATCATCATCACTATCACCATCACCACCATCATCATCACCATCATCATCATCACCATCACCATCATCTTGAAAATTAACACCTTGTATATCTCCCATCCCATATCCCCCTGCTGCTAAGCCAGGATTGGGACCTGACAGTTAACCTTTGACCCGGGCAGATGATGGCCGGAGACACTTGCTGGCGTTTCTCTGAAGCAGGGGAGTAGCTGGTAGTGGTGTGATGTCAGTATCAAGATTTTCTGGGTGGAGCCTGAAGCAAGGCCCCTGTTCTCCTTCAACAACATTGTTCTGTGTGGTAAGGACACCGGCATGTGAAAATGTCCAGACATTCATTAAAGCCTTGATCCTTTCTGGAAGGAGACAGCTCATTATATTCACAGACTAAGAATTAGACACTGAGCCAGGCATGGTGGCAAACACCTTTAATCCCAGTGCTTGGGAGGCAGAGGCGGGAGGTTCTCTCTGAGCTCAGGGACAGCCTGATCTACATGGCAAGTTCCAGGCCAACCAGGGCTACACAGCGAGGCCCTGTCTCAAAACAACAAAGAATTAAACATTGAAGGTTAGGAGCTAGATTAGCCAGTAAATTCTTTCTATGTAAAATGAGGACCCAAGTTAGTCTAATTGGTGAGTCCCGGGCAATGAGAAATCCTGTGTCAAAAACCTAGGTGGACAGCATCTGAGGAGGACAGTGAGGTCACCTTCTGCTCTCCTCACACACATGCACATGGTTGCATTCGCAGACAGACGCCTGTGATGTTAAACAAGAGTTAGCATCCCCAAGGCCTACCCTCGAAACCCAGACAGTGTGTTCAGGGTGGCAGAGACGCTCCTTGGACCAGTCCCTTCTGCATTCTGAGGAAACCAATGTCCTAGAGAAGTAGAGCAGAAATAAATCTGGCCCCACACTGCGCCCCATTGGTTATGGCTCCCATGGGGGGTGCTCTTTCACCGAGTCCAGTGGGAAGGCGCTGAGCAGAGCTGCGTGAGCGACACTCCTGCGCTCCATGGAGACAGGACCCATAAAAGTGTCTTCTCCCATTTTCAAGGTAAATGAATGGCATTGCCACCAGGAAACAGAAACGCCGAGAACCTGGAAAAACTACCCAGGCAGTAATTCTTTTCAGCTTCCAACTTCATTATGTCCATTCACGAAAGTCAGTGGACAAAAAAGAAAAAAAAAACCACAATCCCAGCTTCTCAAAGGCCTGTGAGCGAAGAGAGGACATATTTTACAGCAGCAGATGTGAAATCACTAATCTGAGGGCTCCCATTGCCTTCAACATGTTTTCCTTTCTTTCCCCTTGCACAGGCAGATCAGGTAATGTGGGCCTTGAACCCTGTGTTACCGGGGATGCTGGTCTAAAATCCACTGATGACTGAGGAAAGGACCGTGAGCATGGTAACTAGCA
Organism: Bramus lutescens; assembly: GCA_001685075.1. NCBI lineage: Eukaryota > Metazoa > Chordata > Mammalia > Rodentia > Cricetidae > Bramus > Bramus lutescens. Next base: position 510,625 of record LOEQ01003302.1, read on the forward strand.
TTTTCCCAAAGTGAAGCCCTTCAGGGGATGGCTGTGCTAATTCCCTTCACTTTGTGCATGTGCAGGAAATGTCACAGTGCGCATGTACAATTGCATGTCAGTTAAAACATTTCCCCAGGGTTGGGTCAGTAAGATGGTCCCGCAGGTTAACACACTTGTCCCCAAGCTTAGGGTCCTAAGTTCAACGCCTGGGTCCTGGAGAGTGGAAGGAAAGAACTTACTCCTGCAAGGTGTCCTCCAACCTCCATGTATACACGGTGACATGTACACATGTGTGCACATATGCACGCATGCACGCATGCATAAAGTACATGAGAGAGTAGAAGGTAGCTGGCGTCTCAGATAATTTGATGAGAAACATGTCGAATCATGGGAGGTGTCAAGGGCTCCACGTCTGTAACTTTCCTAGCATTGTGTGGGGAGGTGGTCTTAGGGAGTACTACGCCTTCAAACTGAAAGGCCAGCTGGACTTCAGGTCATCTGTCGCTAAGCAAAAATCAGGCTTAGCCAGGCAGTGGTGGCGCACGCCTTTAATCCCAGCAGTTGGGAGGCAGAGGCAGTAAGATCTTTTGAGTTTGAGGCCAGCCTGGTCTACAGAGTTCCAGGACAGCCAACAGCCAAGGCTACACAGAAAAACCCTGTTTCGAAAAATCAAAAAGAAAAAAAAAAGAAGCGAGGGCCACATTTAGGATAACGTGTTTGTTTTGGCCAACACACTGAGTGCGTGAGGCTTTTGCATGTGGTCAGGGCATGGAGGAGACCGTGTGTACCTCATGATGTATCTTCACCGCTATATTTTTCCTGGTGTTGGATGGACCTCAGGACTTAAGCTTACTCCCAGCCATTACCAATACATTTATGTGTTTGTTTTTCTGAGACAGGGTTTCTCTGTGTAGCCTTGGCTGACCTGAAACTCACTTTCTGTAGTCCAGGCTGGCCTGGAACTCACAAAGATCCACTGGTCTCTGTCTCCCAGGTGCTGGGATTAAAGTTGTGTACTGCCACCCAGCTGCTAATAAATTTTTAAGCCAAGTTTTGTAATTTTGCTTCTGACATCTGCATTAAGACTTGCAGTTCTCTGTCTTATTTTTTTCGATAAACACTCTGGATATCCAAAAGCCCTTGGGATGTTTGTAGGTTTGAAGTCTTGTTCCTGGAGGGCTAAGTGAGCAGTGACTATTTTGACATAGTAAAGTCATCGCCTTGGGCGTCCACACAGTAGTGGGTTGCCTAGTTGAGTGGTTGTTCTATTTAAGTGTTTCCAGGCGATTCCATATTAGGCCTGCTAATTTATATTCACACTAGACACCTGGCTGGGCCGCTTGCACAGACCAGGTTACAGTGACATGGCAAGGAGGTAAGTGTGCTTGTCTCAGGTAGAGGAGTCAAAGGTCACACAGAGATTCACAGGGCTTTGTCAGTCAGTGTTCCGTCACTGCGACACCTGAGCCAATCAGCTTCGAAGGACAGAAGCTTTGTTTTAGTGAACAGCTTCAGGGCTGTCAACTTAACTTGGTTGGCTCTGTTGTTTGGTGGCCATGGCCAGGTGGCTTATCATGATGGGAGCGGGTGGCCCATGAGACTGCTCACTTCACGGTAGCCCAGAAAGCCACAGAGACACACGAGAAGAGGTTGACGGACCAGTACCTTTCCAATGGGACTGAAGAGAGGGCTCATTGGTTTAGAGCGTCTACTGCTCTTACAAAGGACCAGGTTCAGTTCCCAGTACCCACATGGCAGCTCACATCCCTCTATAACTCCGGTCCCAGGGGATCCCTCTTCTGGCCTCTGCAAGAACCAGACATACGTGTAGTGTGCATAGATACATTTGGGCAAAACATCCGTATACAAACTAAACTGTTTGAAAATATATCTTTTATAATTTATTTTATTTTCTGTGCATTGGTGTTTTGCCTGCATATGTGTCTGCATGAGGGTGTTAGACCCCCCTAGAACTGGAGTCACAGACAGTTGTGAGCTGTCATGTGGGTGCTGGACACTGAACCTGGGACCTCTGGAAGAATAGTCAGTGCTCTCGACCACTGAGCCATCTCTCCAGCCCCTCTAAGTACATAAATCCATTTCTCCTTCTCTAGCACAACAGCAGTGATTGATAGTCCTCCCACTAGCCTCCTCCTCGGAAGTTTTCACAGCCTCCTAAACATTCCACGTTCAGAGCAAAGCCTATAACACACAGGCTTCTGGAGGAACATTCCAGACTCAAGCTAAAGCACAGCCAATGTGACGCGCGATTATTCCATGAGATCATCCTGTGAGTCTCTCCATTGCTCACAAGGATATGATGAGCCTCATCACCATGGCCAGAGCAAGCACACACCCTCACACCCACATCCGGTACCCACAAAAGGGAGTGAGAAGGGGCTGAGGAGAAGGCTCAGCAGATAAAGTACTTACTGAGCAAGCTTGAGGAGTAGACTGGGAAGCTAGCCAAAACCCACCTAAATGCTGGGCTGGTACGGGGAGGCCCATCTGCAATCCCAATGCACAGGAGTCAGAGACAGGGCCCCTGAGGGAAGCTTAGAGAGTCAGACTGGTCAAACCAGCACGCTCTGGGCTCACGCAAGAAACTTTACCTTTGATATGTTAGGTGGAAAGTGACAAAGAAGTTACACACGCAATCACACTCACACACAGGGAGATACACACGCAATCACACTCACACACAGGGAGATACCCACGCAATCACACTCATACACAGGGAGATATACATGCAATCACACTCATACATACGGAGATACACATGCAATCACACTCACACACAGGGAGATACACACGCAATCACACTCACACACAGGGAGATACACATGCAATCACACTCACACACAGGGAGATACACATGCAATCACACTCACACATAGGGAGATACACACAATCACACTCACACACAGGGAGATACACATGCAATCACATTCACACACGGGGAGATGCCCACGCAATCACACTCACACACAGGGAGATACACATGCAATCACACTCACACACAGAGAGATACACACACAATCACACTTGTACACAGGAAGGGAGGGAAGGAGGGAAAAGCAGGGGCCAGCAGCTTCCCTGAAGGGACCACATCACACCACTCTAGTCAGACCCAGAGACCAAAGCTGAGAGCATGGCTGCACCTGAGATGGCCCGAGGGAGGCTGGGTGAGCAGCTATTAGTGTATGGCTGGAAATGAACACAGGAGGCTTCATTTCCAAAAGAAAAAAGGGAGGTGTCTGAAAAAAAAAAAAACAACAGTGACCACTACAGACATGAGGCAAGCCGGGGATGTCACCAGTGTGGTCCCCAGTCAAAAGAAGCTTCAGGAAACGAAATGAAAGAGACAATAGGAGAAGGTCATGGTAGAGGGAGACCCCAGGTAGAAGGTGCCATGAGTTGCTGCAGGTGAAGAACTTGGCCTTGGGGAGGTGGAGAGGGGGGAAATGAAGGGAAGCAGGGCCTCTCACGGCAGGAGGAGTCTGCTGGGCAGCTTCCTTTAAAATCAGAGACTGAGCCTTCTGCCAGGACTGCGTAGGAAGGGCCGAGGAAAGTTTGAAAGAGGGAGATAGTTTAGAAACAGTCCTTGTTGCCAGGGCGGACCAGATCCCAAAGATGGGAATGAGAGTGGGTGAGGTTGGTGGCCATTGCATATGGCAGCCCCCATCCTGGCAACGGAAGACTTCAACCAGCATGCAAAGCCAGCGCGGTCCAGGGTTTGGTCTCCTGTCCCATGGTGGCTTTAAATTCCCCCTGTCCCTCCTGGTTCCAATCCTGAGTTCTGGGGATTACCACCTTGCATTGCCATGCCTAGTTTAATGCCGAGCTGGGACCCGAACCAGGGCTTCTTGCCTGGTAGGCAAGCACTCTACCCGCTGAGCCACACCCCAGCCTACGCATACAGTTGAGAAAGCTGACAGTTGGGTGTCTCCGTTCAAAGTCCACATAAGGAAGAAAGCAAATAACTAAAGAGGACTCTTACATGGGAACGACAACGGTTGTGACCTGCCTCCCAGAACCCAGCTTGGCTTGTGCTCACTCGGCATGACAGATCTGGGGACAGGACCAGGGAGCACTGATATTTCATGAGGTCACTTTGGGCTGTTTTAATGACTTGACTTCATAGATGATGGCATGTATTTAAAAATAAAACCAACATTGATCACTGTGGGGCAAAACAGGGATGTCTTGTTATGTTCAGAGAGATGTCACAAGGCGAGCAGGAGCCAGCCTGACTGTGGAGGAGGGAAAGGTGGGTCCCCTGCTGTGGGAGCTTATGAAAGACACTGTCACCAGGCTTGGGTCATTGGGAACTGGCGAGCATCATGGGTGAAGAGTTTTATGGCCCGTAATAGTTTTCTGTAAATGAAAATTACTTGCCCTTGCCGGGTAATTTAGTTTTAGCTGAGTTAATCCAGGAAAGTGTTATTCATATAAACTATGACATACACAAGTCCATGAGTAAGTGTCACTGGAGACTTGAAGAGACACTGCTGTCCTCTGAGTTCTGGGATGGCCGCCTGAGGCAGAGGGTGTCTGGAGGTTGTCCATGTTGTTTCCAGGTGAAGTTCATGGGACAATGATGGGAGCCTGGGACACAGAAGTGTTCCCATACTCCCCTCCCAGAGTTCATGATGTTCATGATGTCGGGGACTCCATGTCCAACGAAAGCAAGGATTCTCCACTTCTGTTGAGTAGCCTTACCTCATCCAGATGCCATGGTTCCAGAGACGGGGTAACTACAACCCAAGCAAGGACATCCCCCCCCCTTGATTAGATCTCAACCAGGCCTTTGACAAATTTCTGCAATGCCCAATAAAGGAGCGAGGAGGCTTCCGCTGGACTTTATTTGAACCCAAAGTCCAGCCACATTCATGGCTATCCTGGGTAGCATGAGCACCCACCACCGCCAAAAGAAAAGGCTCAGAGCAGCCAAAGGCTGCCTTTCTGAATTGCTGGAGAACAGAACTCAGCTGGGTGCTAGGGATGGGGCCCAGGGCCTTGTGAGGATCAGGACAACTCTCAACAGCTGGACTCTTCCCTGACTTTCAGTGTGAGGGCCAGGCAAGGGCGCTACCACTCCCAGACCCTCGCTGGAGTAGTCTAGACAAGCACCCCAATGCTAAGCCACACCCCTGCCCCTCACTGGGGGAGACTAGACAAGCACCCCATGGCTGAGCTACACCCCAGGCCCCATCTGGGAGGGAAGGCAATACAAGAACCTTACAGCAGCATCACACCCCAGACCCTCATTGGAGAGAGGGCTAGGTAAGCGCCCTACAGCTGAGCTGGGCCCCCAGCTCTGTCGCAAGCAAGTCGAAGGTTTCTCCCTTTGCTCTTTGTCTGCGTCCTCCTCCAGGTCTTTGCTGATAGTGACCGCACAGTATATGTATAGTAACCCGAATGTCCAACACACGCTCCCTGCAGTGTAGGACTGTGTATCGGGGGACAGAAACGACCTCCACCCTGCTATTGTGGCTAAAATAACCAGAGGAAAATCATGGTTTTGATGAATAAAATGACACCCTAGCCCCACCCTGGCCCTTCATTCCTTGGGGACGGTTAAGCAGATTGCCTCAAGTCTCTGAGGAGAGAATGGAAAACATACTCCCGGACATTAGTTCACTGGCTGCATTAACTGTACAAATGACTCACGGACATCACAGAGTGCATAGCATAGCTGGAGGGCTGGTCTACTGCCCAAGAACCCTGGCTGTCCTTACAGAGGGCCCAGGTTCAGTTCCCAGCACCTACAGTGTGCAGCTCACAATCCCCAGGAACTCCAGCTGCAGCGATTGCTGCCACCCTCATCTGGCCTCCACAGGGATCTCCACTCATGCGGCGCACATCCAGATAAGCAGGCATCTACACGTGCATGAAGCAACTGGGCATGGTAGCGTTAGGATCACAGACGCATTCTTCCGCGGCACAGCTGGCATCCCACCTCTTGCTCATATATAAGTCTCTAGTTTAACTTCAGTCTTTTCAGAGAGCAGTGCACAGTCTGGGTCCTCCAAGGCTTCAGGGTTCAGTGTTTATGTTACTGCTTGTGAAGGCTTGAGCAACTGCGGCGTCCTCGCTAACTGTAGGAGCCAGAATTGCTCAACGCAGAGGAGACACAGGCTCCAGCCTTTGTCACCCTGACACTGGGCCCATCAAAATTAGGAACTCTTATGTTTTTTAAGATTTTTTTTATTTACTTATTATGTATTGCATCTTCTGTCTGCTTGTATCCTGCACGCCCGAAGAGGGCACCAAATCTCATTACAGACAGATGGTTGTGAGCCACCATGTGGTTGCTGGGACTTGAAATCAGGGCTTCTAGAAGAGCAGCCAGGGCTCTTAACCTCTGAGCCATCTCTCCAGCCTGCAAAATTGGAAACTCTTGTGCAACAGAGGACACTATCAAGAACATGAAGAGAAGGGACTGGAGAGATGGCTCAGTGGTTAAGAGCATTGCCTGCTCTTTCAAAGGTCCCAAGTTCAATTCTCAGCAAACACATGGTGGCACACAACCATCTGTCTGTAATGAGATTTGGTGCCCTCTTCAGTTCAGGCATGCATGTAGACAGAATATTGTATACATAATAAATAAATAAATATTTAAAAAAAAAGAACGTGAAGAGACAGGGGCTGGAGAGACGGCTCCAAGGCTGAGAGCACATACCACTCTTCCAGAGGACCCTAGTTCAATTCCCAGCACACCATGTTGGGCGACTCACAACCGCCTGTAACTCCAGTTCCTGGGCTATCTGATGTCTCTACCTCTGAGGGCACCTGCACTCAACACCCATACTTACACAGACACATACACATAATAATATAAAAATAATAAAAACAAATCTTTAATAAACCCTTTGGTTCTACTATTGCTGTGATGAAACACCATGACCAAAGCAAATTGGGGAGGAACGAGTTGATTTGGCTCACACTTCCACCTCACTGTTCAACACTGAAGGAGGTCAGGACAGGAACTCACACATGGCAGGAGCCTGGAGGCAGGAGCTGATGCAGAGGCCATGGAGGGCAGCTGCTTTCTGGTTTGAACTCATGGCTTGCTCAGCCTGCCTTCTTATAGAAGCCAGGACCACCAGCCCAGGGATGGCATCACTCACAATGGGCTGGGTCCTCCCCCACCAATCGCTAATTAAGAAAATGTCCTACAGCCCAGTCTTATGGAGATGTTTCCTTAATTGAGGTTCCCTCCGTTCAGATGGCTTTAGCTTGTGTCAGGTTGACATAAGACTTTCCAACTGACCCCTTGTTAACCTGACACACAAACACGTCATTGTTAAGGGTACAACCTTCCCTTTCTCCCTCATCCCTGAGACGGCACAGTAATATAAAACATTTTGTAAATTCAAGAAGTCCCACAGACTTACAATTCAAATACTTTAAAATTTTTAGTCTCGCTGAGCAATGGTAGCACACACTTTTAATTCCAACATTCAAGAGGCAGAAGGCGGGTGAATCTCTGTGAGTTCAAGGCCAGTCTGGTCTACAAAGTGAGTTCCAGGACAGCTAAGGCTACACAGAGAAACCCTGTCTCAGGAAAAACAGACAAAACAAAACAAAAAATTACTCTCTAAAGTCTGGAGAGATGGCTCAGTGGTTAAGAGCACTGGCTGGCCTTCCAGAGGTCCTGGGTTCAATTTCCAGCATCCACATGGCAGCTCACAACCATCTGTAACCCCAGTTCAAGGGCGTTTGACATCCTCACACATGCAGGCACGTAAAACATTAACGAACATAAAATAAAAATAAATTTTAACTGGCTAGTGGTGATGCATGCCTTTAATCCCAGCACTCAGGCAGAGGCAGGGTGATCTCTGTGAGTTCAAGGCCAGCCTGGTCTACAGAGTGAGTTCCAGGACAGCCAGGACTTTACACAGAGAAACCCTGTCTCAAAACACCCCCCCCAAAATTTTTAGAATTATATATATTTGAAAAATTTAGTCTCTAAATAATCCAAAGCGTCTTTTAAAATCCAAAGTGTCTCAACTGTGTTCCTCTAAAGTAAATAAGTAATGAAATACTTTACATCCAAAGGGAAGGACCACAGCATACTCCCAATCTGAATGAAGCACAGCCAAACCCCAACTGTGTAATGACTGGGGTTCGTTCTTTTTGGGAATCCTCTAAAGGGCCTGGGTCGCTTCTCTGGCCCTGCTCTCTGCAGCACACACAGCTTGTCTCTAGGCTCCGACTGGATCCATTCCACCTCCGCTGCTGCTCTTGGTGGCCATCCCATGCTACTGGCATCTCCAAAACTGCTGGGGTCCCTTCCTGCAACTGGGCTTCACCTTCACAACAGCCTCTCCTGGGCTCCCTTCAGGGGCTCCAATCTTGCCGCACAGTCGCAAGGCAAGCCTCAGCTGCTCCCCAGGACCCCTTCATGACTGCAAAACCAGTACCACCTGGGCGACTCTTACACTACCAGGGTCAGCTGCCAGCGTGAGGTACAACCTTGGCTGCCTCTGGAAGATGGCATCTGTGGGCAGACTCTGAGGAAACACTTCCCAGAAAGCTTTACCTCAACAATGCTGGTCTCTTCTTCATCACCACCAGTTTCTCAGCTCCGCCGACCAGCATCCATTGTCCCTGTAAAGCAAAGGTTTAGTTTTAGTGGTGCTGGCATCTTGTCAATCACGGCTGATTCTTCAGCTCCAGCTGACCAGAACCACAGATTCTTCACACAAAAGGCCAGTAGAGTCTTTGCTTCCCTCGGAAACCTCACAAGCCTGGCCTCCCTCCTCTGCACTGCTCTCAACGCTCTTGTCTTCCAAGCTCCTACAGAACAGCCCGCTGAGCCCTCCACACTCAAGGGCTCTTCTAGCCCAAAGTTCTTCTGCAATCCTCCCAGAACATGGTCAGATCATAGCAATCCCCCAAGGTGCTGGTAACAGTTAATGTTTCTATTGCTGCGCTGGAACACCATGACCACAGCAAGTTGGGGAATAAGGGTTTATTTGACTTACACTTCCATGTCAGAACAGGAGCTTAAGGAGGGTAAGAAGCTGGAGGCAGGAGCTAGTGCAGAGACCAGAGAGGGGAGCTACTTACTGGCTTGCTCCTCAAGACTTGCTCAGTCTGCTTTCTTATTGAACCCAGGACCACCAGCCCAGGGATGGCACAACCCACAATGGGCTGGGCCCTCCCCCATAGATCACTGATTAAGAAAATGCCCAATAGACTTGTCTACAGCCCAATCTTTTTAGAGGCTTTTTGTTTGTTTGTTTGTTTTTAAGACAGGGTTTCTCTTTGTAGCTCTGACTATCCAGGAACTCCTTCTGTAGACCAGGATAGCCTCAAACTCACAGAGATCCTCCTGCCTCTGCCTCCTGAGTGCTAGGATTAAAGGTGTGTGCCACCACCACTTGGCTCTGGAGTTATTTTCTTAATTGAGATTCCCTCCTCTTGGATAACTTTAACTGTGTCAAGCTGACATAAAAGTCTCCAATAATCAAAAGTCTTTTAATCAGTAGAAAGAGAAGAGATAATCCATTGTAAAGGAAGGGCAAATTACAAAAATGCATCAACCAGACTCCATACTACAAAACAGGGCACAGCTCAGCCACAGACACACAGCGGACTGAGGGGTGGCTCAGAGGCTGGAGCACTGGTTGCTCCTCTGAAAGGTTCAGTTCCCAGCACCCGCACAGTGGCTCACAACCATCCGTAGCTCCAGTTGCAAGGGATCTGATGCCCTCTTCTGACTTCCCTGGGCACATTCATGCCTTCCGGCAAAACAAATAGTCAGACCCATAAATTAATTACAAAAGATTTTTGAAAAGACACACAGTGTTGGGGGCATGAATTGGTCTGTAGAACAGTGGCCTGGCATGACAGAGCCCTGGGTTTGAACACTGGCCTGGCATGACAGATCCCTGGATTTGAACACTGGCCTGGCTTGGCAGAGCCCTGGGTTCGACTCCCAGCAGAGCACAGGTCTGCAGCACAGACTTGCAGTGCCAGCCCTCAGGAGGTGGAGGCAAGGTCAGAAGTTCAAGGTCATCCTCAGATGTAAAAGTTTGAGGCTAGCCTTGGCTATGCGAGGCCATCTCCATAAAGACATGCATCACAAAGGATGGACATGTAAAGATACGAAAAGTCCAAAGAAGAAATCTCAAATATTATTTTAAAAAGCGTTCGAGTGGCTACTTTGGAGTGGCTTTGTTTGAGTTCATTCCAATAAATTGATTTAAGTAAATAGGTATAAACAAACATCTCGTTAGCATGCAAACTTGCTTTCATATTTGATAAGTGACGAAAATTAGATGTATATAGAATTAAGACTTTTTGCATTTGCTGTCTTACTGTTCTGAGTTTCTAAACGGCAGGCAGTGGGGCTGGGTGACAAGTTGGCATGCTTTTCAGCACTTAGTGTTTGACTGCTCTGTCTACCTATCCATCCATCTATCATCTGTCTGTCTGTCTACCCACCCATCCAACCATCAACCCACCCATTTATCTATTAACCATCTGTCTGTCTGTCTGTCTACCCATCCATTATCCATCCATCCATCATCTATCATCTATCTAACTGTCTATCTACCTATACCTATCTGTCTGTCTGTCTACCTATCATCTATCTATCTGTCTGTCTATTGAAGCAGAGTCTCACTCTGCAGTCCAGGTTCTCAATCCTCCTGCCTCAGCCTCTCACCACACGCAGCTTAGCTCTCTGATTTTAACCTTTCTGGATGCTTCTGTAGTCTGAGGGAAATCTCCCTCCCTGGAGCCTCTGTGTGTCCCCAGGTCTCCCCTGTCATCCCAGCTCAGCCTGTTCCTGTGTGACCTGGTGCCATCCACCCATCCACCCACACAAGACTGTCAGTTTTGCCACTTGAAGTCTGGCTAGGTTCATTGGCAAGGCCTCTGCAGTTGGAATGTTTATAAACGTGTTATGTTCATAACTTCCGACTTGCCATGGCTTCACCCTCCTCCACAGGTCAGGTGGAAGCAAGCAGTTTACGAAGCTTTCCTCTCTTGCAAGTGGAAAATTGGCAGCAGGGTGATTTAGAAGTGAGTCGGAAAGTCTGGGCCCCGCTGGCAGCAATGCCTTTGGAGGGTGGGGAATGTTTATGAGTTTTGTTTATAAAATGAAGGGAGTTGAGCTGTGTTCACAGGGCTCTGGGCCCCAGACCCCTTCTGACCTTCTAGCCTTCCAGCCAAGGGCGAGAGGTTCAGAGAAGGCTTGAGTCCAGGGAGAAAGCAAAGCCTGGGTAAGGTCTCCCTGATTCCACCCTGATGCTACACCTCCCAGAATTCCCAGCATTATTCTTTCTAGAATGTTCTGAGATTAGCAGCTAGGCCTCTACAGTAGGGAGTGTGGAGACACCTTGGTGCAGGCAAGATGGCTCTGGGCAGCTCTGCTCCACCCTGAGGACAATGCGGACCAGGTGGGGCCCAGGCACCTGATTTCTCTGTACACTGGACATCTCAGAACTGGAGAGCAAAACCAGAGCTAAATCATGTCAGGGTCCGCTCACCGACTCAGCCTGTGTCAAGAATGTGTCCTTCTAGGCCACAAGAACACCAAGGCACACAAGTGGGCATTTCACACACCCCTGTAACTCCAGTCCTAAAAGATCCAGTGCCCCCTGCAGGTCTCCTCAGGCTCCTGCACGCACAGAGCCACATAAACCCATTCAAGCGAACATACACACTGCCTTAGTGGCTATTCTATTGCTGTGAAGGGATACCATGACCAAGACAACTCATAAAATAAAGCATTTAGTTGGGGCTTGCTTACAGTTTAGGAAGTTTAGTCCATTATCATTATAGCAGGGAGCATGGCAGCAGAAACATGGTGCTGGAGACGCAGCTGAGAGTTCCGCATCCTGATCCACAGGCAGCAGGGAAGAGGGAGATCCTGGACCTGGCATGGGCTTTTGAAACCTCAAAGCCCACCCTCAGTGACACCTCCAACAAAGCCACGCCCCCAATCCTTCCCAAACAGTGCCACTAACCTGGGACTAAGCATTCAAATAGATGAGTCTGTGGAGGCCATTCTCTTTCAAACCACCACACACACAAACAAATAAAACCAGACTGGAGATGGGAATGAAAGCAGACAGGGTCCCAGAATCTACTCCTTTCTAGAATCTTGAAGGACCCAGTATTTCACAACCTAGATGGCTCCAAGAATGACCACACACCTAAGGGCTGCTGGTGCCAACCAGAGAGGAGGTCTCAAAAGACAGAGCGGATACCCGGGAACACCCTAGGAATACCTCGTCTTTCGTGTGTCCCGCTCATTAGGGCAGGACAGGCTGAGGCCACAGCCAACCTAAGAAGCTCGGTGACTCCCTTCAGCCAGGCAGCAGCTGGGGATCCAGGCTGCTACTGTCTTGCAGCTCCTGCAGAGCCTTCCGCCGGGACTCCGTGACCTGCGAGTGATACTGCAGCCCCGAAGCTGTTGGCTTGGACTAAAGCACAGAATGGATTTGGGGGTGTCCCTAGCAGCAGTACAAACCATTACATATGACACACAAGGCCTGCTTTAACCACCACATGAACTCCTGTTAGGTCTTTACTCCCAAACATCTTGAACTGACAGAATCCTTACTGTGGACCAGCAGAGGGCTCTGAGGACAGCAAAGCATTCCAGATGCTTCCACAACTAATGGTTCTCAACACTTCTTGGTCAAGTACCAGTGTGTGTGTTCAGGCGTGCCCGTGTCCATGGGGTCCAGAAGCCAGCGTCAAGCATCTTCCCTAGTCGATGTCCACTTTTGCTTTGTTTTGCTTTTGTTTTTCAAGAGCAAGTGTCTCTGTGTAGCCCTGGCTGTCCTCGAAACTGTTCTGTGGACCAGGCTAGCCTCGAACTCAGAGATTCTCCTGCCTCTGCCTCCCAAATGCTGGGATTAAAGGTGTGCTCCACCGCGCCCAGCTCAACTCCCACCTTTTAAAAAACGTATGTGTGCTTGTCTGAGCTTATGTGAACCATGTTCATGCAGTACCTACAGAAGCCAGAAGAAGGGTTAGGATCCCCTGGAACTGTAGTTACAGAGGACTGTGAGCTGCCCTGCGGTCTGGGGACCCAACCTCTGGAAAAGTAGCCAGTGCTCTCAACTGCTGAGCCATCTCTCCAGCCTCCTCCACCTTATTTTTTGACACTGAACCGGAAGCTTGAAAGTCATCCAGACTGGCTAGCCAGCAAGCTCCCAGGATCCACCTCTGTAGCACTGGGGTTGCAGACCGGCAAACACGGTACTAGCAATCCACATCCAAGCCCTCACAATTGTGAGACAGGCCCTTCTGTTAGTGCTCCATCTAGGCGTTACCTTACCTCTCCCCATATCCTCTCTCTAACCCACCTCTCCCGCTGGAGGAGCGGTCAGCAACAGCTTCTAGTAACTTCTGCCCTGGCCCTTCCCAGCAGTGCCGTGTCAGCGGGAGCTGGCGCAGATGTGATCTTTCCTAATCTGGGCCATGAAAAGTCTCATGACAGAAAACCCCAAGACAAAGATGATTCCCAGAGGCCTGCCACAAGAATTGCTGAATGGCAGTATCTGAAGGAAGAAGGGGAGTTTTGAACCAAAGGAAGAGTAAGGACGCCTACCTACTTCGAGGCATCTGGGTGAGGGTGGGAGGGTAGTATTGCATTGTGGGGAAATACAGAAGGAATCTAGATGATGTGGGGGAAGTACAGATGAAAGACATGTTAGGTACACTCACTGCGTGTGTGCGTGTGTGCGTGCATGTGTGAGAACTTGCGTGCATGTGCGTGTGTACGTGCGTGTGTGAGAGAGCGTGTGTGCGTGTGTGTATGTGCGTGCGTGTGTGTGTGTGTGTTTTACTCTTTGGTGTCTAAAGTCTCTGGGTTCCTAGGTTCCCACCATTCCATGGGAATCTAGACACTTAAGATATTTGCTTTATAAACTCAGAGGGGCTGTTCACCTCTTTCTGCAGAAATGGGACTCAGAGGGTCACCTGTGAGGACTAGGTTGCCAGACAGACAGAGGTACCTGTGGGATTTAGCATCCCCTTCCTGAAGTTTGGGGAGCCCATCGTAGATTCACAGACAAACTAATGGCGGGGTGTCTGCTGGTGTGTGTCCGGCTACAGGGAACTGGGGGTTGTTCAGTCCTTAGCTCCAACCTAAGATGACACAGACCAGACGGGTGTCAAGTAGAGCAGGAGGGACAGAACTCAGGTTAGAGCAGGTTCCTTCCCAGCAGGCCCTGCAGCAAAGAATCTAATTTCTCTTGAAAGAGAAAGTGTCTGCAATCCAGGAAAATCTGATCCACTGAGCTTGTTGGAGAAAGAGAGAGGAAGGAAGGGAGGGAGGGAGGAAGGGAGGGAAGAAAGAAGGAAAGAGGGAGGAAGGAAAGGAAAGGAAGGAAGAAAGAAAGCTAAACCGAGTGAAATAAAATCTCTTTAAGAACAGCATGGGTTGTGTTGGGCCCACAGCAGAATTTCACCCAGCAGCAGACACTGTTTTGATCTGAGAGCAGATTGTGGAACTCCAGAGGGAGGCTTCCAAGAAAGAGAGAAAACAGCCCCATTCAAATTGGGTAAGTAGTGAGGTTCTTCTGCCTGTTGGCGACCTGCATGCTGGGCCCCAATGCAGTTCAGTGAAGGGGATAAATGCACCCCAGAGGTGCAGTCACTGAAGGAGAAAACAGGGGAGACATCATGGCAGCAAGGAGGGCCCAGGGAAGATTTGTGGCTGTGGACTGTGGGAGGGCCCCCATCCGCCTTGGCTAGTCAGGTTGAAAGGGCGCTTTGCATTCAGACTCTGACAGTGGAACAATGCTGCCGAGGGCAGCAGAGCCAGGCAGTGGGCAGCAGAGCCAGGCAGTGGGCAGCAGAGCCAGGCAGGGCGTCTTCCGCACCATTTAAGTTCAGAAAGAGCAATTGGGAGTCAGGAAGCAAGGTGTTACATCATGAAAATAGAAACAAGAGCCCGGACTGTCCAGAAATCCCTCAGTTCTGTAGGGTCAGCTGCCCAGAGAGCCCTTCCCAGACAGGGGCTGTTGGACAGGCTCCCTGCAGGCTCCTGGGTGCTGTGAAGATCCTTTCTGGGTCCCAGGAAACCTGGCCGTAAAGCACAACCCTGTTATGCTTCGCATGGCCCTAAAGGCTGATTTCGACGCCGTTCATGTTAATCTAGTCGTAAAAAATGCATGTGCTCACTTCAAGACAGCCACCCTCAAAAGCGACCCCAAAGAACCGGAATTAAAAGGCTGGGGGGACGGCTCAAAGTTTAGACACTCGATGGGAAAAACCAAGAACCCAAGTTCGACTCTCTAGCAACTGCCCCCTCAAAAAGTCTAGTACCTATTACTGTGTTCCAGCTTCAGTAAGAGACTGTGTCTCAAAAAATAAGATGGAAAGCAACAGGAAGTTGATATCAAACTCGTACATGCGTGCGCACACGCACATATAGAGTCACTGAAAATACACTCTAATGGAATCCACTCATGTGTGAGAAACCTTTACCCAAGACCCCAGACTCTTCACTGAGGCAACCAAGATATCCAGGCCAAATGTCAGGGCGTGAATGGCTCGGCCCCTCAGAACCCAGCTGCTGAGTCTTTGATCGTCAAGGCCATGGAGGCTGAAGTGGGGTGTGGGCTTTTCCATGATGGTTGGGGTTTGGGCTATAGGCCTCTTTGAAGCCACAGCCTCTACAGGGGACAGGCCAGCNAGCCTGTCTGCAAACTTCTAATCCCCAGCTACCCGGACTCCACTAGCCCAAGGAAGTTTACAGACCTCAGGCTTCTGGACTCTGGGACATCAGGGGGCGACAGGGATGGCATAGCCTTTACCCAGGTTATGGGAGCCTGCTAACTGTATGAGTCCCTACTCCCCCACATCCTCAGGGTGACACATGCCTTCCCCTGCAGCCCAGGAGTCAGGGACAGCCTGGCTGCAGGCCTGTGCTGTGGAATGCTCACCATCCACATGCCATGGAAAGTTCTTCCTCAGAGACCCAGAGGGGGCATCCCCCTGCTCCGGGACTGAACTCTCCTCAGAGTCTGTCTGCCATGGAATTGAGGATGCCTCCAGGTAGTTACTTATCCAAACAGATCTCCTCAGTGTCTCCCTGAATCCCAAGCCCCTAACCTCTCAGCGACAGCGACTCCTACCTTCCTGTGGAAGGGAATTCTTTGTAGTCTTCGTTGTCCAGCAGCAGGGGGCGCTCACCAGATCTTGGATTGGCCTCCAGAACCGTGGGCCCAAATAACCTTGTGTTCTTAATAACTCGCTCGCTCTTGGGAATTCTGTTATAGTAACAACAAGAAGAAGAGATTAGGAAAGATGAGAATAGGTGACCCCAGCCAGCCGTATGGTCCCTGGGAAAATCAAACACAGGGCCGAGGTTAGCAGTGCAAAGAAACTAGGGCATCTGAAGCCTCAGTGGGCGGGATCCTGGGCTGTCCATCAGTCCTCGTCGGGCAGCGTGGCGGGAATATTTGCTGAGAACTAGATCTGCCGAGAATTGTGGAGTTTTTTAGGGACAAGGGACGAAGAAACAACACTAACGGGGAAGCTGCCGGGACAAGACCAGCAAGTGCTGAGAAAACAGAC
>LOEQ01003303.1:64020-74494 GCA_001685075.1 Bramus lutescens
AGAAAGAAAGAAAGAAAGAAAGAAAGAAAGAAAGAAAGAAAGAAAAAGAAAGTTCACAAAATCCAGTCTTTGCTGCTCATGGGTGTGGGGTCATCAAATGGAGCACGGTTGACATATGAGCGGCCACACCCTTGAAGAAAACTGACTTTCCCTTCTCTAAAAGCTGTCAAGTCAATAGCTCTGAGCAGAGCCCATGAGTCCCTCCCCACTCCATGTGGTAGTGCTGACTGGCTTGACTTTGTCCTGGCCTTGTGCAGGCAACCACAGGGTTTCTGTGAGCTCAGGAGTGCAGAGGCCCTGTCATGTCTAGAAGACAGTGTCTAACGCAGGTCCTTTCCACTCTTTGGCTCTTACCTTCTTCCCGACCCCTCTTCTGTGATGGTGCCTGAGTCTTGGAGAAGTGTGTATGGGGGGAGGGGAGGTGACATAGATGCCCTTTGTCACTGAGCACTTCACAGACACTTCTTCTCTGCACTCTCACCAGTTATGAGTTTCTTCACTAACCGCCATCCACTGCACAAAGAGACTTCTCTGATGAAATTGAGAGCTGCGCTAATAGAGTGTATAATACAGGGTATAGAGGCACACATCTAGGTGGCAGGTGAAAACCATATTCCTTCAGTAATAGTACTAGATCCACCCACTAGGTCTATGAGTTCCCCAACCATGGCTTCTCAGTCATATTACAGTACCAGGTCTGTGTTTCCTTCTGTGGAATGGACTTTAAATCCTTTTGGAAAGCACTTGGTTATCCCCATAACATTTACACCATATTGTGCACACCGGCATGTCTTGCCACACCTGAGTCACTATTGTAGCTCACATGCTTTACAGATGCCAAACATCAATGACTTCTCTCCCACATCAGTCTGCATGCTGCCTTCCAGTACTGTGTAAGGTAGGTAGCAAAGAGGATGATAACCTGATTTCTTCGTGTCCTTTGACTGAAGCCTAGAGAAGGTCTTACTTTTGAGTTCTGGTGGACAACCATGAACAATGGAAATGGACTGTTTTTGAAGTTCTTGTTATTGGGGTTTTCCCCTGGTGTTGAGGGTCGAACCCCTAGCCTTGCACCAGGGCAAATCTCTACTGCTGAGCTCCATGCCCCACCTTCTGTTTTTAAATATTTTCTTATATTTTCATAGCAAACCAACTTAGAAACAATTTTTAAACATCTAGAAATTTACACTTATAATTGCTTTATTAAAAATATGATCCAGTCTCTGAGTTTGAGGCCAGCCTGGTCTACCAAGAAAGTTCCTGGACAACCATGAAAAAACACAGAAAAACCCTATCTCTTGTAGACCAGGCTGGCCTCAAACTCACATAGAATCCACCTGACTCTGCCTCCTGAGTACTGAGATTAAAGGCATGCACCACCACCACCCAGCCCCAAAAACCCTTTCTCAAAAAAAAAAAATCCAGCCAGGTGAAGTAGCTCACACTTGAAATCTCAGCACTCAGGAGGCTGAGGCAGGAGGATTGCTGTGAATTCAATGTCATGATGGTCTACAGAATAAAACCCTGTTTCACATAAATAAATAAACAAATGACTGATCCAGTCAAAGGTAGACATCCTTTTAAAAATAGCTCTAGTGAAATATAGCCGATACACAGTAAACTGAACAGGCGGCTGAGCTGATGGCTCAGTGGGCAAATCCCCTGGACCACACCGTGGAAAAAGATAACAAACTGGCAAGTTGCTCTCCAGTTTCCACAAGAATGCACACACACACACACAAAAAAAAAAACTAAGATCTTAAAAACTTTACAGACCATCAGTTGAAGACTTTCAAGTATACAGTTTGGTAATTTTGACATATGTGTCCATATCAGACAGAGAAGATGATCACACCCAGCTCCTTTTATCCTCCCTTGTGGACTTAATGACTCTTCGCACTCCCCCAAAACACTGGTCTGCTTTCCACCAGCACAGTTTAATCTGCATTTACTAGACTTTTGTATGACTTGAGTCATCTATTACATGGCGTTTTGCCTGGCTTCTGGCCTCCTTTGTTTCAACAAGGTCTCACTGTGGAGTGCCATCTGGCCTCCCACTAATGCTGCCCTACCTCCACCTCCTGAGTGCTGGGATTCCAGGCATGTACCATCATGTCCCACTTTTATAACATTTTAACGAAAATTTAATCAAAGTCCATGGCCTGTGGTCTGATTCCAACAAGTCAGGTTTGGCCAATTGCCCCCAGGAAAGCCAACAAAAGTAATGTTGATAGGAGAGACTTTAATGGGCATGTTTGAGCGTTTCGGTCATCTTTGGGGCACCGACCTGAGCTTTAGGATTTAAATAGAAAGTTGGGGCAGGAAGCCAAAGGTTTGTATGATAGAGCAGTCTTGATAAAAGTATGGTCTGGCTAAGTGGGATCTCAATTCCAGCTTTAGAAAGTAAATCCAAGTAGTTCTTGTAGCCTAAGGGGACCAACCATCCAGTTTCCAGATTATTTGTGTTCATGAGACAACCAAAGCTCCTGTCTTGGTCCCATTTGTAAAGTGATTGATCATGAATGATCTGTATGTGAGGCTCTGACGTCTGTGCCATCTGAGGCAGTTTGGAGGTCTACGGCTGTGACTCAAGACATCAAGGCTCTAGGGAAGGTTGTGAAGGTGACAGTAAAACACAGTCAGTACTCTTATCTTTACACCTCAAGCTGTCAGGGGAATGTAGGGCTCATCAAGCCGGGACCACCAGTGTTTAGGCAGACACTTCCTAAGTGATTAACACACCTAGACAGAGTTAAGCAGAAATCTGACCCAGAGTGTTGGTGACAAAGGCAGAGATGCCTGCTGTTATCCCACTGTGATCACCCTGCAGGGCCAAGTAAGGGGGTCCCTCCTGCTTCTTAGCAAAGGCAGCTTTTAATTTTGTGTCACAAAATGTCCTTTTAACTCATTTTCATTGGATAATTTGAATTCTTTTTTTTTCTTTTTTAGTTTTTTGAGATAGGGTTTCTCTGTGTAGCCCTGGCTGTTCCAAAACTTACTCTGTACACCAGGCTGGCCTCAAACCCAGAGATTCATCTGCCTCTGTCTCCCAAGTGCTGGGATTAAAGGCTTGTGCCACCACTGTTCTAAACACTAAAAAACTGCCTTTTTTAGCGTCCTTATCTACTGTTCTGTCATTTCTGTCCTTTCCCAGCCTGTCTCTGTTGATTTATTTCATCATTAATGTCTCATATTTTCCCATTTCTTTTGCATAGGTCGTAACCTTCAGCCAGACTCCAGACTCTATAACTTTGTATTTCTCTGGAGGTATGAATTTTGGTTAAGATTTTTTAATTTTTATTGTTTGTTGTGTCTGCCTGCATATGTGTTTGCAGACCACGTAAATTCCAGTGCCCTTGACAGTCAGAAGCGGGGATCAGATTTCCAGGAACTGGAGTTACTGATGTTTGCGAGCTGCCATGTGGGTGCTCAGAACTGCTCCTAAGTCCTCTGCAAGACTTGACTGCTACCTCCTCTCAGAGCCTGTCCAGCTCTTTCTTTTATTCTTAAACTCATTTTCCTTTGTGTCTCGGTTTTGTATTCAGTAGTTAAGTCGCACAGTCCAGGCTGCATTTGGCAGCCCCCTCGGGAAGTACATCGCTTATTTTCATGTCCTGGTGACTAAACACCTGCCAGAGCAACATTATTTTGGCTTGTTGTTCAGAAGGATGTTTTGTACGACAGGGAAGACTTAATCCAACTCAATGAGTTTGCATCTTAGGGACTGTGAAGCCAAGATAAGTTCAGATAAGACACAAAGGTAGAGAAAGACTCTCCACCTGTATCAGGTGTTATGTGGCCAGACGTTTCCTGGGGAGACACAACACATGCTCTCTCACCCCAGATAGGGCACCCATGACAGACCAAAGAAAAGTATCACCCAAGCCCAACTTGCGGAACCAATGAGTTATATTGAGGTTACTTACTGGAGGTGGAGGAGTGTGGAGGTTAGAAAGAAAATGGCCCCCATAGGGAGTGGCACTATTAGAAGGTGTGGCTTTGTTGGAGTAGGTGTGGCCTTGTTGGAGGAAGTATGTCTCTGTGGGGGGTGGGCCTTGAGGTCTCCTTTGCTCAAACTACACCCAGTGACACAGTTCACTTCCTGCTGCCTGCGGATCAAGATGTAGAAATCAGCTCCTTCTTCTCCAGCACCATGTCTGCCTGTATGCTGCCATGCTTCCTACCATGATGATAATGGACAAACCTATGAGATTACAAGTCACCCCAATTAGATGTTTCCCTTTATAAGAGCTGCTGTGGTCATGGTATCTCTTCACAGCAATAGAAACCCTAAGACAGAAGTTGGTACCAGGAACTGAGGTATTGCTGTGATAGGCTTGACTGGCACAGACATATCTGATGGGAACAGCAAACGTCATAGAGCCAGCATAGCTTCTTGACAAAGATCCAGCACAGCTGAACTGTCTGATCACTGCCGTTCACTTTTGGTTTTGATCTCTGCATGTTGCATGCTTAGGGGACTTTTAATATTTGTACAAATTTGGGATATTGGCTTGGTAGAAAATTTCTTATGAACCATTTATGCCTTCTCTCAGGAGTACTGCTTCTAAGCTTCCAAAGGAAAGTACTGAGCATACTGCCCCTCCTGCTTCTAGGAAGATAGCCTTATCTACCTGAAGGTCTTCCTTATGCCTTGAAGGTTGTGACAAACATAAAGAAGTCTGAGGTCTCTTTATGAGGTTCTGAGATAATCTTGGAACATCTGCCCATGTATTTAAACAGGAACAAGATAATGAGAACAAAGTGCAAGTCCCTTCCTACTATACACTCAGGTGATTATGTGGCATATGCAGCAACAACGTTAGAGGAGCTGGAGTTCCCTCTGCCCTACACAGGGTCTTATATTGACAGGCAAAGAATGGTGTGGAAAGGTGATAAAATAAAAAAGGTATCAGGACCTCCCTTTCGTAGAAAAGTTAGCTCATGCAGAGCCACTGAAGTATCATATGAACAGGGATGAAACAATGTCAGGATTAGATATGTAAATAAATACTATAAAGATATAAAATATAAACACTGTATTATGCCAGAAACTGAATAATAACTGCAGCAGCTTTGGCCTGATGACTTTTCTTGGGCCAGTTGGCATTCTGACCATTAAGAGTCGATAATACACTGTTCAGGACACAGCAATACATCAGTCCAGGCTGGCTTGGAGATTTGTTTTCTAGCATAGTTGAAACCATAGAAGCTGCCAACCTGAGAACAGGCTGTCATATGCCTCTAGAGTCTTAAAAGTTGGGTTATGAGCTGGTGAGCAAAAATGACTCTAAAAAATAACTCTGATCTGTCATGGTTTATCAATGATGATTAAAAGTTACACAAGAGGAAGTTAAACATGTATCTGGGAACAAAAATTATATGATCTATGTTTTTGAAATATATGAATCTATCCCTGCTTACTGAATTCCGTAAAAATAAAGAAGCACTCTGGCCTCCAATGAGTCAAGCTGCAAGAATCTCCAGACCAATAACCTGACTCAGTCCTCCCTCGCCTACTCTTTGCCTCCTCTCTGGAAAGCATCAAACACCAGGGTTGGCCCCATTCACTTGACTGTGCTTTTGTTTGAAGGAATATATGGACCTTGGGACTCTGGATTAGAAAAGCAGTTAAATGTTTTAAGTGCTGCTTAATAGGCCATCCTAGTAGGAGCATGGAAGTCGGTGTTGAGTATGATTTGATGAACTGTAAGGACCTGGCTCAAGAGGTTTCAGAGGAGAAGGATTTTAGTATGTTGTCTAGAGATCATTCTTATGATATGTAGAACTCTCAGAGTTGGTACCAGGGACTGGGGTATTGCTGTGATAGGCCTGATGTTTTTGTTTGGAGAAATTTAGACTTTAATACTTTGGGTTATGAAAGCAGTGGAATGCTTTAAGCACTGCTTAATGGGCCATATTAGTAGGAACATGGAGCATTTGAACTGTGGGGGCCTGGATCAAGAGGTTTCAAAGGGGAAGAATATTGATTTGTGGCCTAGAAATGGTTCTTGTGGTATTTCATGAAGAATGTGACTGTTTTTTGCTCTTGTCTGAAAAACCTACCTGAGGCTAAATTGAAGAGTTTTGGATTAATTCTGTTAGCAGACATAATCTCACAACAGCCTAGTATAGACTGTTGTATGGTTGCTAGTGTTAATACTAATGAAGATTTATAATTAAAAGGAGCAATCTGAGCATGGAACAATACAAGATGTAGAACAATTTGAGGAGAAAAGGAAGTGGAATGGAGAACTAAATACTGTATTTAGGGAGGTAAACAGGTAAGAAATGAAATAAAGGTAGTGGTGATCTCAGGGCAAGATCCCACCCAGCTAAATTTCCAACTAGTGAAAAGGAATTAGAGAAACTTAGCGCCAGGTATGGTGGTGCATATCTTTAATTTCAGCACTCCAAAAGGCAGAGGCAGACAGACCTCTGAGTTTGAGGCCAGCCTGGTCTACAGATCCAGTTTCAGGACAGCCAAACTGAGACAGTGAAGGAAACCAATGGAAACAGAAAGCTGGTGAAGATGTAATTGGCTGAGAGGGCCATGCTCCGGCCCCAGCAATCATCAGAGCTTGGCAGTTCCTGTCTCATGGTTCTGGCTTTAGAGTCAAGGACAGAAGAAGGAGGTTATAGAATTTGCCCTCCATGGCTAAAGAAAGTTGATGAGGCTATGGATGTGTCAGAGGTATCCTTGAATGGAGGCCTACAGAGATCAATGCATGACTTTGTACAGGTGAAGCCTGGATTGCCTAGGAGATCCCAAGATGCTGGAGATGCCAGAGCTGTGGGATACCTGCCCAGGAGACCTGCTAACAGGGAGTGGAATCAGAAAGAAGTATGTTGTAGTCAACAATGTTGAAAAGAGTTGGAGAACCGAAGAGCATTTTGATGTAGAGTGTGGTGTAGGCAGAGACTTCTTGTTTGTTTCCCAGCTGCCCAAACCTGAATAATAACACAGAAACTATAAAATTACAACACCACTTGGCCAATAGCTTAGGTTTCTTATTAACTAACACTTACATCTTAAATTAACACATTCCTATTATTTCATATTTTACCATGAGGCTCACGGTTTAGTGGTAAGGTTCTGGGGTGACAGTCTCCTTCAGCAGCTACATGGCATCTCCCTGCCTCCACCTTATTTTCTCCTTTATCTCTGCTTAGAATTCTTGCCTTGCTCTGTTCTGCCTTATCATAGGCCGAAGCAGCTTCTTAATTCATTAACCAATAAAAGCAGCAAATATACTTCCCACACTAGTTTGGAGTTTTCCCAGCTGGTTTTTGAACTTGCTTTGGTCCAGTATTTCTTCACTATGCTCCCTTCCCTACATTTTGGAATGATAATATACATCCTGTGCCAGTATATGTTGAAAGTATACAATCTGCTTTTTGATTTTACAGGGGATTACAGTTAAAAGATTGAATGAATCTCAGAAGAAACTTTGAACTTTAGACTTTTAAATAACTTTGAGACTTTTATAGACTATGGGGACATTTGAAGCTGGACTGAATGCATTTTTGCCTTGTGATATGGCTACAAGCCTGTGGAGGCCAGGAAGCGGAATGTAGTGGTTTGAAGGAAAATGCCCTTCATAGGCAGTGACACTATTAGGAAGTGTGGCTTTGTTGGAGTAGGTGTGGCCTTGTTGGAGAGAGTGTGTCACTGTGGGGGTGGTCTTTGGGGACTCGTTTGTTCAAGCTACACTTGGTGTGGTACACAGTTCACTTCCTGTTGCCTGGGGATCAAGATCTCAGCTCCTTCTCCAGCACTATGCCTGCCTGCCTGCCTGCCTACCCCTATCATACTTCTCATTACGATGATAATGGACTAAACTTGTGAGACTGTAAGCCAATACCCGTTAAAAGTTTTCCTTTATAAGAGTTGCCGTGGTCATGGCGCCTCTTCCAGCAATAGACAGAAGCTAAGGAAGGCTCATCTGTGAGTGTGGGCCTGTGCCATGTTGCTTTCTCTTGGTGGTTCAGGAAGCAGAGAACACTAATTTGAATCAGAAGCCAATATCACCATTCCCACCTCCTGAAACTCACTTTCCCAAAGGGTCCAAAACTTCCCAAAAGAATACTAGCTGAGACCTGTAGTCAAACACAGTGTACTTGTGGGAACATTTTACATTCAGCCACAAGAAAGGGCATCTTTCTGCTCAGCTGCCGGAAATAGGAGCCATTCCCAGCTCTGTGAATTCAACCTGTCTGACCTTCCCTAGCATTTTAGGGGTAAATTCAGATGTGATGAAGACTCATCTGACAACTGCAGATTGCTAGGCCTCTCGTTCTTTGTGACATTATTATTTTCCTCATTTTCTTATGAGGATTTTCACATCGTATCCTTTGTCGACTTCAGATTTTTCCAGAACTTGAAAATTCTAGTCATCTTCCTAATTTTTGTTTCCTCAATTCTGGTATCTGTTGTCAGAGGCTGCTTGTTCATTCCTGGCTGCCCAGATCATGAAATAATCACTCTGAAACTATGTTAATTGTGATACTGTCTGGCCAGTGACTCTAGCATATTCCTAGCTAGCTCTTACATCTTAAATTAAACCATTTCTATTATTTTATATTTTACCACAAGGCTCGTGGCCTACCAGTAAGGTTCCAGCATGTCTCTGGCAGTGGCTACATGGCTTCTCAATGACTCCACCTTCTTTCTCCCAGCATTCAGTTTAGGTTTCCCACCTAGTTCTACTCTGCCCTATCACAAGACAAAGCAGTTTCTTTATTCATTAACCTATAAAAGCAATACATATACAGAACGACTTCTTACATCAGGTATCCATATACAGAGTTTTTGTGTTATGTTCTTAAATGATTTTATTTTTCTTTATTTTTTTATTTTTTGTTTGTTTGTTTGTTTGTTTTATGAGACAGAGTTTCTCTGTGTAGCAGCCCTGGCTGTCCTGGAACTCGCTCTGTAGACCAGGCTGGCCTCAAACTCACAGAGATCCACCTGTCTACCTCCCAAGTGCTGGGATTAAAGGTGTGCACCACCACCACCCAGTATGATTTTATTTCTTCTGAGTGACAAGTCAGATTTCTGGATCATATAGTAAATCTATTTTACTTTTTAATTATTGTTTGAATTTTTATTATTTTGTAATTATAGGTGTTTTGTCATATGTCTGTGTACCATGTGCATACTGTACCCTTGGATATCAGAAGAGGTCATTGGATCCCCTGAGACTGAAGTTACAGATGGTTATGAGCCACAGTGTGGGTGCTGGGGGTCAAACCCAGGACTTTATGCACGCTACATCCCTAGCTCCCACCCCCACTTTTCTTTTTTTTTCTTTTGAGACAAGGTTTTGTTGTATAGACTGATGTCCTAGTCACTGTTCTATTATTATGAAGAGATACTGTGACCACGGCAACTCTTATAAAAGGAAGCTTTTAATTGGGGCTTGCTTAGAGTTTCAGAGGTGGCAGGGATCATGGTGGCGTGCAAGCAAGTGCTGGAGTAGTAGCTAAGAGCTACATCTTGATCCTTAGGCAGAGAGGCAGAAAGAGATTGGGCTTTTGAAATCTCAAAGTTTACCCCCAGTGGCACATTTCCTCCAAAAAGCCATACCCCTTAATCCTTCTAACCCTATCAAAGAGTTCCACTCCCCCCCTCATGACAAAGCATTCCAATATCGAAACCTATGGGTGCCATTCTTATTCACCATCACATCTGGGCTGTTCTGAAACTACACAGACCAGGCTTGCTTCAAACTTGCATCCCAGCACTTGGGGGACAATGGCAAGAGCTTCAGCTATTGCTTTGAGCTTGAGGCCAGCCTCAGCTATATGAGTTTCAACCCAGCCTAGGCTACTGAATAAGAACACCACCAATACCACAAAGAATTGTACTGTCGTTGCTATCATTTATGTTTTCTTTGACACTAAAATTTTCTGACATTTAAAACTAGGCTTTTCTCTGTTATCCCCATTTCTGCTGTGTTCTTTGCCATGCACTAAATATTTCTTTTCTCTCTTTAATAAAAAGGGGTAAGGGCTGGAAAGATGATTCAATGGTTAAGAACACTGACTGTTCTTGAAGAGGACTAGGGTTTGATTCCCTGTACCCACATTGTGGCTCACAACCATCCCCAACCCCAATTCCATCGATCCAGAGAATCCAACACCCTCTTCTTACTTCAAGAGACATTGGGCTCACGCATGGTACACAGACTTACACACAGGCAAAACACCCATCCACATAAAAATAATAAGATCAACCTGAAAAAAGGGTGGGGCACTGCAAGATGACTCGTTAGGTGGCAAGCACCTGCCACCAAGCCTGACGAACTGAATTTGATTTCTGGAACCCATACATTGAAGGAGAGAACTGACTCCTTCCTACAAGTTGTCCTCTGACCTCCACATGTGTTCTTAGACATGAGTGCCTATACACACCTACTACTACTATTACTACTCTCTCTCTCTCTCTCTCTCTCTCTCTCTCTCTCTCTCT
>LOEQ01003303.1:89958-107216 GCA_001685075.1 Bramus lutescens
TCTCTCTCTCTCTCTCTCTCTCGTGTGTGTGTGTGTGTGTGTATGTGTGTGTGTGTATGTAGGAATGGCCAAACAGCATGTCACACCCAAGATCTCTGTGTGGTTTAAGATTAGACCTTTAGCGAGTGACCTCATCTCTCCCCGCTTCAGTTTACTCAATGGGAAAAGTGCCTGGTAACAGTACCCACCTCTCAGAGCAAAAGGTGAACTCCAGGAACTCCAGTCCTGTGCATGAAGCAGAAGATGAGCCTGAACATTTCCAGTCATTGTCATGCTGTGTGCAAATGTGTGGGGGGGCTAGCTGGAGGGGGAGGGCTAGCTGGAGGGGGAGGAATGGCTGGAGGACCTGAAAGAAGAGTTAGGAGCTGAACAGAATGCAGTGGGTGAGAAGACCAGGTAAGCAGAAGCCCAGTGAGGCCAGGACTGGGGGACTGTGGAGAGAGCATCTTCTCCTCCTGTGAACTCAAGGAGAAGCACCAGGACATAAGCTTTCCTAATACCTCTGGTTACATTAGCAGTAACACAGCTTACAGGGATGAGGAGGTGACAGTCCCCCTTCTAGCTCAACTTCACCAGAGGGGCTGTGATTCTTTGGAGACCTTGCTGAAAGGAAGGAAAGAAAGCTGAGAAGCAGCCAGGGATTTGGGGTGGTAGCAAACATATACACAAAACATAAAATAAATCTATTTTTAAATAAATAGAGAGCCAGCAAAGTGACTTCCTGAGTAAAGGCACTCACTGCTAAGCCTCAATTCAGTGGCGGACACTCACATGGTAGAAGGAAAGAACCTTCTGACCTCTGAGCTCCACATAGAGACTGTGTCCCACATACAATATACAAATTAAAAGAAAATTTTTTCTAAAAATAATTTTTGTTTTGCCTACATGTATGTATGTGCACCACAGTGTGCAGTACACACAAAGGCCAGAAGAAGGCATCAGATACTCTGGAACTGTAGTTATTAGATAGTTGTGGGTTGCCATGTGGGTGCTGAACTCAAATCCAGGTTCTCTGCAAGAGCAGCAAGTGCTCTTATCCACTGAGCCATCTCTCCAGTTTTTTAAAGTGAAAATGTATTTTTTTAAAGAAATAATATGGAGAAAGACAGTGGAAGACATCCAATATCCTAGTCACTGTTCTATTTCTGTGAAGAGACACTAAGACCAAGGTAATTCTTATGAAAGAAAGCATTTAATTGGCAGCTTGCTTAGGGTTTCAGCAGTTCAGTCCATTATCATCATGGTGGGGAGCATGGTGGCATGCAGGCACTGCTGGAGCAGTAACTGAGCATTCTGCATCCTGATCCTTAGGCATAGAGGGAGGGAGGGTGGGAGGGAGAGACTGGACTGGCATGAGCTTTTGAAATCGCAAAGCTCACCCAAATGATATACTTCCTCCAACAAGACCACACCTCCTCCAACACGGCCATACCTCCTAATTCTTCTAATCCTTTCTAAAAGGGCTTCCTGGTGACTAAGCATTCAAATATATAAGCCTTTGGGGGTCATTTTTATTAAAGCACCCAATGTTGACCTCTGGCCTCTAAATTTACAAACAAGAGAAGTCTCTCTCTCTCTCTCTCTCTCTCTCTCTCTCTCTCTCACACACACACACACACACACACACACACAGAGAGAGAGACAGACAGAAGGGGGAAAGGTTTAGAGGGAGAGAGGTAAAAGAACATCCTTTCCTAAGTTTTCAGCTTTCGATCAGTGAGTCCAGAAGCAGCTCCCTTTGCCTGTATTAAAGAAGGGATTGATGGAGATTTTGGAAAGCCCCTAGAGAACCACTGGATGGGTGTTCTGGTTGCCATGACAACCACCTTTGTATTCTGAGGGTTGGAACACACTGCCCTACCTCTGGTTTGGGAAGAAGGGCTGAGGGTTTGACTTGACTATACTGGTGGCCAGTGATTTGATCGCCATGTTTAGTTAATGCACTGCCATGCAAACCAAGGAGACTTCGTTGAGCCAGACATGGTGGCTCTCCCTTGTAATGCCAGCACACGGGATGCTGAAGCAGAATTGCTTGAAGCTGAGGCCAGGTGGGGCTGCAGAGTAAAACCTGGCCTCAAACAACAACCAAACAAATGGAAACCGAAACAACCAATGTAACATTCAAACATGGAAAACCAGAAAATGGTTGATACCTTCAAGTGGATTAGGTGTGGAGGGATTTCATGGAACTTTAGATGGAAAATGTTTTCCCACATTTGGCCAAACCCATATTCTCGGAGTTCAGTCTGTAGCTCTTCTTTCCTTCCTTCTTTCCTTCCTTCCTTCCTTCCTTCCTTCCTTCCTTCCTATTTTCTGAGATAGGGTCTCTCTATGTAGCCCTGGCTGATCTGGAACTCTCTAACTAGATCAGACTGGCCTCAAACTCACAGAGATTCACCTGAGACTAAAGGCATGTGCCACAATCCTCAGACACCTTTCTAAATTCACTGGATTAGGGTCTCTCTCAGATTGTTTTTCTTTGAAAACCAACCTAAGATAGTCTCCTGGGTTTAGGCAAAGAAGCAGAAGATGCAAAAGTTGGCACTCTGTTCACACTGCCTGTCAAAGTGACCAAAAGGGAAGAGGAGCCATTTTCCCTCCTCTAGCAAAACCCTCTTCTAATGACTTTATTTCTGATAGGCTAGGCAGTCATGCCATTTTGTAAAGTACCTCCATTTTGGCTGAACTGTGACAATTCCAGTAGCTACAGAGCTACAGTGATTTGCTTTCTACAACTAAAGTAACTTGTTCCTCTAGATTCTCACCTTCCCTGCTCCTCTGACCCCAGATACCTGTCAGCCAGGAAAGATGTTACCAATCCTCTAACATTCTCTAACTGAGCACTTACTGGTTACACCTAGCAACAGCCAACAACAACAACAACAACAAAAATCAATCTACTTCCTGCTGCTCCTAGCCTGGTCTGCACGCAGCCACACTCCCTGTCATGATGATCATGGACCAAACCTTTGAAACTGTAAGCAAGGCCCCAGTTAAATGCTTTCTTTTATAAAAGTTGCCTTGGTCACGGTGTCTCTTCACAGCAATAGAACAGTAGTTTAAGATCTTAATTGCCTTTGTTTTGTTTCCTGGAAACAGTTGACATTATCGTTCTGTAACCACTTTGGTGGGAAGGAAGGTATTCTAAAGAGAGACATTTACACCCTTCCCTTTAGCTATCAGACTGCTCAGACTATGGACCCCCCCAAAACTGGAATAGCCCAGGAGTCTAAGGCTGGGAGAAGAGAAGGGCTTCAGCCAGTGCCATTCAGAGGAAGACTTGCCTCATCCTGGAAGAGGTTGCACACAGTCTGGCTGCTTCGTCAGACCGCCTTGCAGGGAAGACTGGAGCTGGGTCAACACAGGGGGGACACTAACCTGACCAGGACTGCTTAGCTGTGCACACCTATCAGCTTCTATTTAGATCCAAACCCAATGCCAGGTCCAAAGATGGCCTTGGTGAAGGCCATTGGGCCTCTGTGTTTCTCTCAGGGTGGCCATATTTCCCTGCTCTTCACTGTTATTTGTATCTTTGATTAGCCTATTGAAGATGGATGTCCCCTACCACCATGCGCCTCTCCAGCCCTGACAAAACAATAAAATTGGTGGTCAGACTTTCTCAGCTCAGGTCCAGCCTGTGTGAGCACTGCCACCCGCTCCTCCTCTTCCTGTGACTGGGTGGCCAGGTCTGTTTTACGGTTCTGTCACTATGCTCAGACCCACAACCCACTGCCCAATTTCCCTGTATTCTGAATGGACTAGAACACAGACATTGCCAGCAGAAAATAAGTTTAGTTACAGTTTGGCCAAACTAGGGAGACACAGATCCCCATTTCTCCCCACCATGCCCCATGGCAGTCTTAAAATTCATGGAAAGTCAGGAGACAAATGCCAGATGACACATAGATTTCGTTGTGAGTCAGTTGAATAGGTTCTTCCTGGAAAAAGATGACTCAGGGCATCTCCATCTTCAGCATAGAGGAGCTGCACGCTACCTGCTGGTTGTACGACTCCCTCTGAGGACCTCAGAGTCTTACCTATAAAAATGGGGTCAGCAGGACTAGAGAGATGGCTTGGCAGTTAAGAGCACTGACTGCTCTTCCAGAGGACCCGGGTTCAATTTCCAGCACCCACATGGCAGCTCACAAGTGTCTGTAACTCCAGTTCCAGGGAATCTGACACCTTCCCACCAATGCACATAAAATAAAGTTAAATAAATCATAAAAATATTCTTATTTAAAATTATTTTAAATGACATTAACAATGCTTATCTTAAAGGATAAGCATTGTTGGGAGGCCTGAGCAAACACAGTTTCCTCAGGCCAGGTGCCAGATAACCCCTAAGTTCCCTTCCAGCACTTTCTCTCCTTTGCCCCCATCATTCCAGGTCCCTCGTCACGGCTCTGCTTCTGGCCTACCGGGAGAATGGTTTCTCAATATATTCAAGTGACGCATGAAGTCCCAAGCCCGGACTTGACCATGCTCTCTCCCAGGGGCAAGAAGTGATCTTGGCCCCATTCTTAACTTGCAGTGGAGGCCCTGGGGTGCCCTTGCCTCTCCATGCATGTGTCCATGAGTTTCTGCCCACCCTGACTGATTTAACGTCCGACATGGCAGCTGGGAACCTCTTAGCCCTCCCTTGTTTAGCCCACCTAGATGGAAGGCACCTTTGAACCCCCCCTCTTTTTCTAGGAATGTGGAAGGACTAAAGGGAACTTGCTGGGTCTCCAGTACCCAGGGACCTGCTATCTGGGCTAGCAGGCAAAAGGTTACCACCTAATCTCAGCAAGGAACACCACCTACGAACAGCCCATGGCAGCAAGGGGTGGCACGTGCCCAGATCACACCTGCATCAGCTGTGAGTCTCCCAAAGGCTCAGATTTCCCATTGGCTGGCTGCCCTCACACCCACCTGTTACCAATATTCCTTTGCTATAAAAGGCTGGCAGTTCTTTTGGTCCAGTCCTTTGCCTTGCCCCAGGTGGTACCAAGGCCAGCTAGATCATTGGAGACTGTTCAGTCCATCAGTGTACACAACCTTCCAGTCTCTAGGATCTGACTCCAAGGTGCTTTGTTTCAAACCAACTGCATTTGGGGGCTTGAAGTTGCCCTCAAAACTATAATATTTTTGTGAGGGAAACTATGGAAGGAAAAGTAATGAAGGAGCTATTAAATCAAGAATGCTTTTTAATTTTTTATTAATTATTTTTAAAAGAAAAGTAGGCCTGCTGAGCATGATAGCACATGACCAGAATCCCAGAACTTGGGAGCAGAGGCAGGAGGTTCCTTGCAAGTTTGAGACCAATCTGGTCAGCAAAGCAAGTTCCAAGCCATCCGGGCTACATAGTTAGACCATGTAATGGCTTGAAAGAAAATGACTCCCAAAGGGAGTGGTACTATTAGGAGGTGTGGCCTTGTTGGAGTAAGTATGGTCCTGTTGGAGGAACTGTGTCACTGTGGAGGTGGGCTTTGAGACCTCTTTTGCTCAGACTTCACCCAGTATTTCAGTTTACTTCCTGTCTGCCTGCATGCTGTAGAATTCTCAGCTACCTCTTCAGCACCATGCCTGCCTGCCTGCCACCATGCTCCCAGCCACCAGGCTCCCCAGCCATAACAATAATGGACTAAACCTCTGAAACTGTATGCTGCCACCATAATTAAATGTTTTCCTTATTAGAGTTGTGGTGGTCACAGTGGCTCTTCCTAGCAGTAAAAGCCCTAAGACAGATCCTGTCTCAATAAATATAAAATGAGGAGAAGAAATGAGAAGAGAAGGAGGAGGAGGTGGCGGCAAAGACATGTTGTCACATACAGTGCCTCATCTGGATGTGAGGGAAGTCTTGGGAACTTAACTCTCTTACACTCCCCTACTAATGGACCTTCAGGGCTTACTTGGAGGTCTGAGCAAAGATGCACAGCCACTCAGATCCCCCTGACCCAAGAATGGTCCTCCTCTTTTGGGGAAGATCTTTGTCTTCCACGGAACATGCAACTCTAGAAGGAACTCACCTGATCAGTGAAGAAGGAAGAGGACACTTGCCTAGTCATTCTGTAATGCTTAAATTTGGTGGTCAACTTGACTGCTATCTGGGATAGGCTAAAACCCAAGCAGCTGAGCACACCTGTGAGGGCTTTTCTTGACTAGCTCATTTGATATGGGAAGACCACCCTAAATCTGGCCCACACCCTCTGGTGGCAGCTCACATAAAAGCAAATGAAAGAATTTTGTTTTGTTTTGTTTTGTTTTGTTTTTTGTCATTCTTGCTGACAAGTACATCCGTCCTGCTGCTGAGGCATCCCTTCCTGGTACTGAAAAGTCCTTCTTCAGGATGCTGAGGCATCCCTTCCTGATACTGAAACCTCATTCTTCAGGATGTTGAGGCATCCCTTCCTGGTACTGGGACCCCCTTCTTCAGGATGCTGAGGCATTCCTTCCTGGTACTGAAACCTCCTTCTTCAGGATGCTGAGGCATTCCTTCCTGGTACTGAAACCTCCTTCTTCAGGATGCTGAGGCAGCCCTTCCTGGTACTGAAACGTCCTTCTTCAGGATGCTGAGGCATCCCTTCCTGGTACTGAAACCTCATTCTTCAGGATGTTGAGGCATTCCTTCCTGGTACTGGGACCTCCTTCTTCAGGATGCTGAGGCATCCCTTCCTGGTACTGGGACCTCCTTCTTCAGGATGCTGAGGCANTTCCTGGTACTGAAACCTCCTTCTTCAGGATGCTGAGGCATTCCTTCCTGGCACTGAAACGTCCTTCTTCAGGATGCTGAGGCAGTCCTTCCTGGTACTGGGACCTCCTTCTTCAGGATGCTGAGGCATCCCTTCCTGGTACTGGGACTGCTGAGACATCCAGTCTCATGAACTGAGCAACTGCCAGATTCTTTTCAGGCAATGAAGCCACTTGAATAAATCATATCTGTACATATATACATATGTTCTATCAGTTCTGGTCCTTTAATGAACCCTGACTACCCATAAACAGACCAGTTGACTCAACTCTGGGAATCCTAGAGGTAACAAATGTGGCAGGACCCTTTTAAAATAAATTACTAATTTTTGAGGCAGATAATATGTTCATTTGGCTAGAGATTTTAAAATGAAGTCTGCTTCCCACTGCTGCTTCTTCATCTCTTAGGTCCTTGCCAAAAGGTTTCTTATGTATTTCCAGTAGATATCTGCTCCATATAAAAACCAATATGAATCTGTCCTCCCCCCATTTTCATACACAAGCTATCATGTTATATACATTTTCTTCTATACTTTGCCTCAGAAATCTTCCCAGATCAGGAGCATCCCTAATACTGTGATTATGTCTGAGGTGTTCCAGCAGATGGACTCCAACTCATTTAATCAGTCTCTAGTTTCACAGTGAGGGGTTTCCAGTCTTTTATTGCTGTCCTGGTTTGCCTTCTACTGCTGGATAAACACCATGACCAAAAGCAACTTGGAGAGGGTTTATTTCAGCTTACAATTGCAATCTGTCATGAAGGGAAGTCAGAGCAGGGACTCAAGGCTGGAACATGGAGACAGGAAGAGAAGCAGAGACCATGCATAATCGTGGTAGATATTTCTAGATGTTTCCTAGAAAGACTACATCAATCTACAGTTCCTACCAGCAATGTATGAGGTTTCTGGTTCTCCACACACGGCTAATCTAAGAGCAACCTTTCATTTGAATATAATTTGACTGATACCTCTCTCATTACAAAAGTGGATAAGAAGTTTAAGCACAATTTGTATGGTTGTTTTGTTTTTACTGGGGGGCGGTTTGAGACAGGGTTTTTCTCTGTGTATAGCTTTGGCTGTTCTGGAACTCACCCTGTAGCCCAGACTGGCCTCGAATTCACAGGGATTCACCTGCCTCTGACTCTCAAGTGCTGGGATTAAAGGCATGCACCACCACCTCCCAGTTGTGTGGTTGTTTTTTTATGCAAATGTTTTAAAAAGCCAAAGTGTACATATGAAGGTCAGAGGATAACTTGTAGAAGCCAGTTCTCCCTCCCACCATGTGTGCACTGGTCAAGCTTGGCCACAGTGCCTTTACCATCTACCCATCATAACAGCTCCCCAGACTTTTGTTTTTGTTGAGGCAGGGTCTCAAAAATAACAGCATTGGCTGTTCTGAAACTCACTATGTAGACCAGGGTGGTCTCAAACTCACAGAAATCACCCTGCCTCTGCCTCCCAAGTGGTGGGATTAAAGGAGTGCCCCACCACACCCAGCTCCTAGTTCTGTTTTTAAGAGGGTCTCGAGTAGTCCAGGCTGACCTTAAATTCACTGTGTAGCTGGGAATGTCTCTGGACTGAATCTCCTGCCTCCACCTTCCAGGTACAGGGATCACAGGTATGCACCATCATTATGGTTTAGCTCAAACTTTGTCTTAGCACTTTTCTTTGTCCTCTTGATCTGTTTCTAGTCACTGAACAGTTCTTCATACTTTAAACACAGAATTCTTTAAATAGGAATGTGACTCTATCCTGTAGCACTTATCTAGCATACGTAAGACCCTATCGTAGAGACGAAAGCCAAATGAGAGCTGAATTCCAATAACCAGGCCATGGCCACCTGGAATCCAATCTCATACTTACATCTCATACAGACATCTGTAGGCTAACTGCTATTGACCCGAGACCTTACAGAAATGGCTAATCTCAAGAAAAACTTTTGTTGTTAACAAGATAACCAGAGAACTGCCTGTCCTCTCAGCAGTGACCCCACGCATGAGTCCCATGGTGAAAAGACCAAATAACTTGGGGCTGGGGAGATGGCTCAGTGGTTCAGAGCACATACTCTGACTCCTAGCATGCATGTGGCAGCTCATAAGCATATGCAACTCTAGTCCAGGAGATAAGATGCCCTCTTCTGCCCTCCTCAGGGACAGCACACATATGGTGCACAGACACACGTAGGCAAAAGACCTATACAGAAAACATACAGGAA
Organism: Bramus lutescens; assembly: GCA_001685075.1. Taxonomy (NCBI): domain Eukaryota; kingdom Metazoa; phylum Chordata; class Mammalia; order Rodentia; family Cricetidae; genus Bramus; species Bramus lutescens. The sequence continues at coordinate 98,902 of LOEQ01003303.1, forward strand.
AAAAATTAAAAACCAAGTAACCCCCTCAACTGCTCTAAAAGAACCTCTGCTTGTCTCCCCTGTACCCTCTCCTCCCTAGGAACTTGCCAGCTGCTCCCTTGCAGGATTATCAATAAATTCTCTGTTCCTATATTAGTAAATTCTTTTTAATGCACCATTACTGGTCTTCCATACTTTGTTTCATGGCCCTGGATTTGATCCTCAGCAGCACAAAAACAGAAAGCTGGGTGTTATGGTGCATGCCTACAATTCCAACACTTGGGATGCTTAAAGTAAGAGGGTCTCAGGTTCAAAGTCAGCCTGGGCTACATGGCTAGACCTTGTCTCAAACAAGCATATGTCAGTCAAAGATCCCGTATATTGGTGGACTCCTCCCCCTGTTATAAGAGTTGCAGGTGATTTTCCAAGTTTGTCTTTTAGCTTTCTTTGGGTTTCTGTTCTGCCAACCTGTTGGTTTTTCTATAGTCAAATTTATCAGTCTTTGCTTCTTTTGATTCCTAGGTTTTCGGTCATCTTCAGAAAGGAACAGGATATGACCCCACACACACCTGACAGTGCAATAAGCTTGGATTGACTTGCTGGGTTCTGAAAGGCACAAGGCAACTGCTACTCTACAAGAGAGCCCAATGCCAGAGGGAAACAAAGAAAATAGACAGTGGGCAGTGGTGCACACACCTTTAATCCCAGCACTTGGGAGGCAGAGGCAGGTGGATCTGTGGTGTGGGAGGTCCTTCTGTATATGTGCTGCTTTTATTGGTTAATGAATAAAAAAACTGCTTTGGCCTGTGATAGGGCAGAATAGAGTTAGGTAGGAAAACTAAACTGAATGCTGGGAGAAAGTAGGCGGAGTAAGGGAAAAGCCATGTAACCACCGCCAGAGACAGACATGCTGGAACTTTGACAGTAAGCCACAGCCAAGTGGCAATACACATATTAATAGAAATGAGTTAACCAAAGATTTAAGAGCTAGTTAGCAATACACTTAAGCTATTGGCCAAACAGTATTGCAACTAATATAATTTCTGTGTGGTTATTTTGGGGCTGAGCAGCCAGGAACAAACAAGTGGCCTTCCACCAACAGATCTCTATGAGTTCAAGGCCAGCTTGGTCTACAAAGTGAGTTCCAGGACAGCCAGGGCTACATAGAGAAACCCTGTCTTGAAAACAAAAACAAAAACAGAAAAAAATAGACAATTAAAATTCTGTGTTGTAATAAATAGGGGACACAAGAACCAGCCCAAGTGGGCCAGAGAAGGCATTGCAAAGGTGACCTAGATGGGGCAGCACATGGAGGAGGCAGCCAGGGGACAAATGTCTTCCAGTCCAAGCAGCTTCACCCCAACCTTGAGGCAGTGAGTCAGCAGCTGAAGAGCCTGGTGAGTTGTGCGGAGCAACCCAGCATAGAGGCTTCAGCCTCTTGACCAGCAGCAACTACAGCAGCCTAGAAAGATGCAAGGCAGGCTCCCAAGCAAAATCACATATTTCAAACCCAAATGTTTTGTTCTGCCACACTTGCAGAATTCTAACATATTCGGAGTTGAGAAAATTCCTAAAGAATTGATTTTAAAAAGTTGATTTTAAAAAGTCGACAGAGCCTCAGTGATAGGAGCTGTCCTTGTCACAACCACCACAGGACCCCGTCCAATACATGTTCTGTCTTTCCTAGTTGACTCAGACATGTAGAGCTGCCCTGCGTCAGACAGAGTAGGAGCAGCCAACCAGGGATGGGACCTCTAGCTGGCTCCTGTCCACAGGGGCAGCTATTTCCCTTTAGCCAAGGATGAGTCACGGCTTTCAGAGTGACAGGACAAGGTGCTTTGAAGTTCTCTATTCTCGGCTTTTGTCTGGCACAGGCTCTGTCACTGTGTAGCTCTGGCTGGACGGGAACTGCCATATGCCTGCCTGTGCCTCAGGAGAGCTGGGATTGGTGGCATGAGTCACCGTGCCTGGCCTCCCATCATCATTGTTATTTGAGACAGGGTCTTACTGTGTAGCCCTGGCTGGCCTGGAACTTGTTCCATAGACCAGGCTGGCCTTGAACTCAAAGGATCTGCCTACTTCTACCTCCTGAGTGCTGGTATTAGAGGCATGTGCCACCATGCCTGGCACTCCCATAGCATTTTATAGTTTGTGCTGGCTAGTTTTATGTCAACTTGACACAAACCTAGAGTCATTTGGGAAGAGGGGTCCTCAGAAACTGACCCTCCTGATTGGCCTGTGATGAACCTTTAGTGCAGCTTGACTGATGACTGATGTAGGAGGGACCAGCTTACTGGGGGTGGTGCCCTAAGGTTAGGGCAGGTTGAGCAAGCCAGGAGGAAGCCAGTGAGCAGCATTCTTATGCTTCAGTTCTAGCCTCCAGATTCCAGAGTTTCTGTTCTGACCTCCTTCAGTGATTGACTACAAACCAAGTTAAACCTTCTCCTTGACACATTGTGTTTGGTTGTAGTGTTTATCATAGCAATAGAAACCCTAAGATCCAGCTAATCCGTGGCCACTTCTGTTAGAAAGGCATTTGTTACTTAGCTGTCTCCTACACACCCTACACTAGAGGTAACCAGAGGCCACCTCTAGGAATTACTTTCCCTAAGGTGCCCAGCACAGAAACTTACAGCAAGCACGGAGCAGACAGGAGTTTCTCTTAAAATCGGCCTTATCCATGAGCAGGGGTCTGAGGTAAATAAAGGGTAAGGTGAGAGGAGGAAATTGGAAACTACCTAAAGATCTCTTGGAATTTGGTGTTGTAGGCTTTGCTCCCCACATTCTGACTCTGAAACCTGTCACATGGCTTTTGGGGGAGGGGGAGGTGAGAAAAGGCCTCACCAAGTAGCCCAGGCTGGCATGGAGCACACATTGTAGCCTAGATAGGCCTCAAGCTTGATGTTGAGAAGTTTCTGGTTTTGTTTACCATGAAGGACCATACACATGCTGGGCAGCAAGCTTTCTTCTACTACTACATCCCAGGATGGTGAGGTTGAGTTTTGTCTTTTTTTAATATTTCCTTGTTTATTTTGTATGTATGTGGGCTTGCATGTCAGGATGCCCAAGTGGAAGTCAGAGAACAACTCCTCAAAACTGGTTCTCTCCTTCCACCCTGTGGGTCCCAGGTATCAAACTCAGGTTATCAGGTATAGTGGTAGGCACCTTTTACCCACTGAGCCATCCTATTGACCCTAAAATTCATTATTTTTTTCTCCCATATGTAAAAGCAAAAGCCTTTATTCTTATTCAAGTGTGAACTTGGACTTTCCATGTGTCCAATGCATTGGCACGATCACAGAGCCATTCTTAATCCTACTATTTAGGTTACATTTTCTTCACTGCCCTAAGGCAATTTTATCCTTAGTGTGGGAGTTCCTTCTATGTGTTGCTTTTATTGGTTAATGAATAAAGAAACTGTCTTGGCCTGTGATAGGGCAAAAGAACAGAACTAGGCAGGGAAAACTAAAGAGAAAGAAGGGCGGAGTCAGTAAGATACTATGGAGGCACCAGAGATAAATGTGCTGAAACTTTGCTGGTAGGCCACAACCTCGTGGTAATGCACAGATTAAGAGAAATGGGTTAAATTAGTATGTAAGAGTTAGCCAATAAGAAGCTAGAGCTAATGGGACAAGCAGTTTAATAGTTTCTGTGTGATTATTTCAGGTCTAAGCTAGCCGGGTGGCCGGGAACCAAACAAGTGGCCTCCTTACTACATATCCCAAAAGGTCACTTATTAATTCAAGATAGAAGGGCTCTTGGAGGTTGCTGAAGACCATGGTTCTGGGACATCACCACCTGTACCCACAATACTTTCAGGACATCCATGGAATGCCTACACTGCTTAGTCTAGGAGCCAGAGTAGAAAGCAGTCCCCACTCCAGCTGCAAATACACAGAAGGCCTCACAACAGCCCCATCAGAGTTACTAGGTCAAAAGTGAGACAGCAAGAGGTTTCTAGGCCAATGTCTCTCTTGAGACTAGTCCTCCAGGCCATGTGTACTAGAATGGGGGCAGGCATCTCCAGGCAAGTGCAACAAGTTGAAAGGATGGGAACCAGAGGGCCAACATGGACAGCAGGAGGCAAGGGAGGGGTGTGGAATTCAGGAAAGGCTGAGACCCTGCTGATGGCTTACCTGTTACCTTCATAAAGGAAGGGCCATGCCAGTTTAGGCTTTGGGTCTTACTTCCCCAAACATGAGATGAACTATTTCAGCAACCATTAGGGAAGTTCCTGTCACATGTGTGCACTTCTGAGATGTGCACACAGTTTCAATGCCTATTTATCTGACAATTACGCCTCCTGTGCCATCCCAACCAGACAGGAATCATCATTTAGTCCAGTGTGTCCATGTGGTATATGACTGCCAGCCAGCTACCATAGCTGTGCTACCAGATCAACTACTGCAGTGTTACTACAGAGTGAGTTCCAGGACAACCAGGACTACAAAGAAAAATGAAAACCCCTGTCTAAAAACAACAACAACAAAGTCTAAGTTTTTGACTTAATACAATTTTAAAATTGTATATTGAAGTTGCTAAGAGGCCATGTTCACACAGGTTTTATAATAGTATTTTAAATTTTTTATTATACTTATTTTGTGTGTGTGTGCATGTGCAAATAGTACATGTGCCACAGTGTGAGAGTGGAGGTCAGAGGACAACTTTCAGAAGCTGGTCTCACTTTCCGTCATGTGAGTCCCAGGGATCAAATTCAAGTAGTGAGCTTGGTGGCAAGCACCTTTATGAACTGAGCCATCTTGCCAGCCCCTATTACATTTTTAATCTTTTTTTTTCAGTATGGAAAACAGTTTATTACAGAACAAAGTAAATAACTGTTCTATTTTGTTATTGTTGCTAATCTCTTACTGGGCCTAATTTATGGATTATATATGTATAGGGAGACATCATATGTGTTCCGTACCACGGCTTCAGGAATCTGCTAGGAACCAAGCAATGTACCCCCTGTGGGTATATGAGACAATGTACTTTTCACATATACCTCACTTGATCCTGTCAACTGTTCCATTGTGGAAGAATGACCATACGGATGGGAAAGTGAGGACCAGTCAAGGTTCGTCCACAGCTGGTCATCTGAACCCAAGCTGTGCTTCAGGAGCTCTGTCCTTGCATAGGAATGTGGGAGTCTAAGTCATTGGCGAGCACAGAACCTTCTCTGGCCTCACTTGGCCATGCATTCGACCTCTGAGGTCACAGACAGGATGTAAAGAAGGACAGAGTCTCCTAAGGTCACTTTTCTTTATTTTCCAGAACCGTCCCTACCCCCACTCTCAGTACAGTCTGTGGGAAATGTGAAGGGTCTTGCCACCTCACAGACTTCCTGACTCTGTGTGACACCAGGGCATCAAAGAAGCTTCCAAGGCCTGATCAGGAGCCTGCTGTGCCAGGGATCTTGAGCTATGATGTTTCTTCTTGTTGCTTTTGTTTTGAAATAGGCTGTCACACTCATAGGCCTGGCTCACTCTGTAGCCCAAGCCAACTTCAAAGCTGTGGCAATCCTGCCTCAGCCTTCTGAGTGTTAAGATTATAGACATGAGCCACCATGCCTAGCTTCAGCCATCGTGTTCCTGAAAGCATTTCCAAGCAGGAGTTCCTCAGTCATTCAATTATTCTTCCAGTAGTAACATGATTGCCCAGCTTTCGGGGCCTATCCCAGGAAGAAACGGGAGGGCCTCAGGAAAGCAGGCATCTCCTGGTTGAAAGAAGGTAGGACCTGGGTCTGTAGTTCTGTTTAACTTGAAGAGGGTCAGTCCCCAGGAAACTCTGAGAAGGTGCACGCCAGCCCCTCTTCGCGAACACAGGCTCTTCATGTTGTGGTGATGTCCCTCTTCAGCAGCTCAGACTGAACTCACTGGGTGCACAGACACCAGGACAAAAACCCCAGTTCAACTCTGCTGGATGCCCCTGCACTGGAAGAGTACTTCTTTCACTTTTCCCACAATGGTCTCCACCTCGGCCATGGCTCCTAGACCTGGAAGCAAAGTTCATCTGTGCCTTGAGAGTCATCATACGAACTAACCTTGCCTGTGGCTACCAGTCAGATCTCCCCTGTGCACTTCACCCACATCCTAGGCCTGGGAAGCCCAAGCCCAGCTCTGTGAGCTAGATCCACCATATCCCTTCCCAGTTATCCCAGGACAGGCCCTGGGGTCACTCCAACAACAGTGTTGTTCTAATATGAGGAACTATACCAACACTCCACACATCTGTCTCACTCCAGTCTAATGAACCCGAGAAACAAGAATTAGCACTCTGTCCATTGCCAGATGAGAGATGGTTCTATCCAAGCCAAGGTCACAAGGGCCAGAGAACCATTGAACCATAGAACCTAAAGGTGACCCCAAAGCAGGGCCCCTTCTATAGCTCTGGGCTGAGTATAGCAAGAAACCCACCTTGGTCTCCACACACCAGCTTCTTGCTCACACAGGGAATCTCCACATAGCCAAAGGCCTTGAGCTGGCCCACCTGCTGTGCAGTGAGAGGGTGCTCCCACATGGCAGTGTTCATGGCGGGGCAGAAGAGTAGAGGCTTGCTGAGGTCCCAAGCCCGGACGACACAGGTCTGTGAAGAAGAGGGGAATGCTCTGCCTACCACCCTTCCTCAGTACCCTGAGTCCCTACTGCCCTCCAGCCACAGTCAGCAAAACAGCTGTTGACTAGGGATGGCTGGGTGTCACACACCTACAGAGATCTGTTCTTGCATCCTTCCACATCATCTCCCTTCAGGCTCTGGCATAGTCCTGGACACAGGAAATACTCAGTCAGCACCCACAATGCCCCAGATACCTCCAACAGATCTCCACTCTGTATGCAGTCTCCCTGCCCACCAGTCTAAGCCTTTACCCAAGCTCACAACTGCAGGGCTGGGAAGCAATCCTAGGGGCAGGAGGCTAGCTTCACTATTGACTGGAAGGCTAGGAACCAGATTGTTCATGCTCTACTCAACAACAGCTCTAGTTCTTGGTCAAATAAACCCTGAGAATGAAAACATCCAACACGTGGTACCTTTTCTCAGCCATTATTATCTCAAGAACCCTTACTGTAACCCTATAAGGAAAGTCCTGTCCCTTGTTCACAGATGAGCAAGCTGCAACTCCCTGACTGATAAACAGTTGCCCAAGGTTACATTTAGATACAAACAAGAACTCAATGGACTGGGCAGTCTCCCCATCTCCCAAAGCTAGACCACACCAAGGTCACACAAGGAGAGAAGCTGTGAAAGGGCTTAATTAAGATCCTCCCTCCGTCTCTCCCCTTCCCTCCCTCCCTNCTCCCTCCCTCCCTATTTAATTCACAGTCTTTCGGTTGTGAACTTTGAAGTCATACAAGCTTGAAATCAAACCATGGTTGAATACTAGATATGGGGGCATATGTTTATACTCCCAGCCCTCTGCAGGCTGAGGCAAGAGAATCTCAAGTTCAGGGACAACCTGAAGCCTGGAATATATACCAGGACCCTCTCTCTCTCTCTCTCTCTCTCTCTCTCTCGTCTTTTTTTCTTTTTAAGAAAGAGCTGCCAGGCAGTGGTGGTGCACACCTTTAATCCCAGCACTTGGAGGCAGAGGCAGGCAGGTATCTGAGTTCCAGGCCAGTCTGGTCTGTAGAGTGAGTTCCAGGACAGCCAGGGTTACACAGAGAAACCCTTTTTGGGAGGGAAGGAGGAAGGGAAGGAGGGAGGGAAGGAGGGAGGGAGGGAGGTAGCTGAGCATGGTGACACACTCCTTTAATCCTAGCCCTAGGGAGACAGAGGCATGCTGATCCCTCTGAGTTTGAAGCCAGTCTGGTCTATATAGCAAGTTCCAGGCCAGAAAGGCTAGAGAAACCCTGTCCCAATAAATAAATAAATAAAGCTAAAACAGAATGTGAATGCTTTTGATGGCGATGTAGTATTGGCAGTAATGTTTTAAGACAGAGTCTTGTGTAGTTCAGGTTGGCCTCTGAACTGGCTATGTAACAGATGACCTTGAACTCTTGGTCTCCTGTTTTCCTAGGTGGTGGAATTAGAGGTGGGTACCCCAGATCCTAGCAAAAGTGTGAAAGCTTTCAAAGTTCTTAGTTGAGGGCCTAGCGCTAAGTTTGGGCTCCACAACAAAGGCACAGGCTCAAGAGGTCAGGGACAACCTCCCAAAGAAATAGCTCCTGTGCTCTAACTACATCAGGCACCTCATCCTGAAAGCTCCTGGGGAGACAGTAAATTGTGACACCCCTCCCCAGAAATAAAGTCCTTTGGGGAAAGAAGGAGGGAGCAGAGAAAAATGCAACATACAGACCAGAGCCAGTGCCTGTCCCTCAGTGCCATTACCCTCTCCTGGGACA
>LOEQ01003303.1:194093-204153 GCA_001685075.1 Bramus lutescens
TTTGGAAGAGCAGGCAATGCTCTTAACCTCTGAGCCATCTCTCCAGCCCCCATGGCAACTTTTATAAAGAAAACATTTCATTGGGGCAGCTCAGAGGTTCAGTCCATTATTATCATGATGGGGAGCATGGCGGCGTGCAGGCAGATAGATGTACTGGAGCTAAGAGTGCTACGATGTGGGATTCCCCTCTATATGCTATGAGTACCATTGGTTAATAAAGAAATTGCCATGGCCTGTTGATAGGGCAGAGGAGAGCTAGGTGGGGAAAACTAAACTGAATGCTGGGAGAAAGAAGGTGAAGTCAAAGAGAAGCCATGTAGCCCTGCCAGAGACAGATGCTGGACAGAACTTTACCCAGTAAGCCACAGCCACATGGCAATACACAGATTAGTAGAAATGGGCTAAATTAAGACGTAAGAGTTAGCCAGTAAGAAGCTAGAGCTAATGAACCAAGCAGTGATTTAATTGATTTAATTAATACAGTTCCTGTGTGGTTATTTTGGGGCTGAGCAGCCGGGAACAAACAAGTGGCCTCCTACTTGCAGGCAACAGGAAGTTAACTGACTGTCACATTGAGCAAAAGAGACCTCAAAGCCCGCCCCCACAATGACACTTCCTCCAACAATGCCACACCTCCTAATCGTGCCACTCCCTTTGAGGGTCATTTTCTTTCAAACCACCTCACATTTACTCATCCCAGTTAGAGTACCAGCAAAGACCATTGAGATGAGTGCACCTAAGTCTAATTTGGAGAACCAATTAGTTTATTGGGTTTACTTACAGAACGTGGGTGGATGGGGGGTTACTTACAGGAATGTGGGTGAGCCCCAGCAGCCACATCACTGAAAAGTCTCCCCTTGTCGTGGATGACAACTTCTCTATAGCTGCATGTGTGGCGTTCCCCCTCCAATTAACCTTATACATTCTATACACTCCAACACCTGCTGAGACCATGAGACCACATGCAGTTGGGAGCAGACTGCATACCCTGGAAAGAGGTGCTGGAGAGAGGCTATGGCATCTCAAGTGAAAGATCTGGTAAGGAACCCCAGTCCTCCCTCTGAGGGAGTGTCAACGAGCACAATCTGAAGGGTCACTAATATGCTGCTTCTAATGATGATAGTGTGGTAGCTATGTTTGGAGGACAGTGTTTCCCCCAGATGGGTGCTTGCCTCCAACCCTGTGACACTTGGATCACAAAATCAAAATCCATTTGGTAACATAAAAGCATGTAATACAAGGTCAGATGAGTGGTGGACTTCCTTTTAGGCTTTTATTCAGCCAGCTCACTTTCATTGTTCTGTTGTGTTGTCTTCCAGTCTAGGCACAAGGTGTGGCTGGCAGTCAGATCACAGAATGATCCAGCACTGCTTCAGCCCTCCCACCAAAAAAATCCACCACAACAAATCAGTCTATTGCAGAGAAAGAAAAATAACTTATGACCAATTTTGTTTATGCATGCCTGTAATGCCAGCTCTCAGGAGACAGAGGAAGGAGGTTGGGGAGTTCAAGGCTAATTTAAGCTACATGATGAGTATGAGACTAACCTGGGCTATATGGTAGGACCCTGTCTCAGAAGAAAACAAAAAGGTGGTGGTGGTGAGGAGGGTAAATGAAAACATAGTAATGTATATGTAAAAGCAGGTAACAGCAACCTACTACATTGGCCAGGTGATAGTGTCAAATGTCTTGAAATTCAGCATTTGGGAGGCAGAGGCAGGCGGATCTCTGTGAGTTCAAGTCCCCCCAAAGAAGTTTTTTTTTTTTAAAAAAAGGGGAGGCTGAAGAAATAGCTCAGCTTACAAGAGCATGTACTGCTCTTGCAGAGGACCTGGTTCAGCTTCAGTACCCACATGGCACCTCACAACTGTCCTTGACTCCAGTTCCAGAGGATCCAGCACCATCTTCTGGCCTTCATGGGTGCAGGCATGCACGTGGTGTATTTGCATCCAGGAAAAACACTCATATACATAAAATAAAAATAAATAAATCTGCCCAGTGGTGGTGGTGCACACCTGTAACCCCAGCTCTCAAGAGGCAGAGGCAGGTAGTTCAAAGTCAGCCTGGTCTACAGAGTGAGTTCTAGGACAGCTAGGGTTACACAGAGAACCCCTGTCTTGAAAAAACAAACAAAGTCTATCAAAATAAAATTAAAAAATGGTAAAGAGTTAGGGAGGGAGGGAGGAAATAAAATCCATCACAGGACTGATTCTCATAGAGAACGATTGTAGCTATGCCCTGTGTGATCTGTATCAGTGCGATCTTTCAGCTAGCCTGCCAGTCACCCTGCTAAAAGCATATGCCTGTGATTAAATGAATCCCATTTGCTTGTGCCCTGTCCACTTCCTGGCACTTAAGAAGCCATTAGAGCATTGTGAAGTGAATGAACAGGGACTTGTTGAGCTAGGTTCTTCAGCTGTCACATTAGCGTCCATCACTGGGGCTGGAGAGGAGGCTTAAAAGCTAAGAGCTTATGTTGTTACTCCAGAGCACCTTGAGTTCAGTTCCCAACACCCATGCAGGCCAGCTCCTAACTGCCTGCAACTCCAGCTGCCGGGTATCCATAACCTTCTCTGTCCTCTGGAGCCACTTGCATACATGCAGCATATAGACACAGCCACACATTAATAATAATAATAACAATAATAATAAACAAAAATATTTCTTAAAGTTCACAACTGCCCAGCCCCATAGACAGTGCCAGATCTGCCCCTAACTCTACCACAGCTGTCTTGGCTCATCTGGGTCCTTGGGTGCAGGGTCACCATGGAAAATAGATTATTATAGGTGTGTGGTTAGACTTGAATCCCTCCAAAAGACATGGGTTTTTGTTTTAAATTGACCTATTTTATGTTCATGTATGCATGCCACATGCATGTCTGATGGTGGTCAAGAGGGTGTTAGATTCCTTGGAACTAGAGTTTTAAATGGTTATGAACCACCATGTGGGTGCTGGGAATTGAACCCAGGTTCTCCAACAGGAGCATCAGGTGCTCTTAACCACTGAGCAATCAATCTCTCCAGTGCCCAAAAGACATGCTAAATGCCTAATTAATGGAGACTGACTGTGATTATGACCTAAACTGGAAACTCATTCTTTTCATGTTAAGGACCTACAAGACGGCTCCTCAGGTAAAGATACTTGCTGGCAACCCTCACTACCTGGGTTTAATTCTTGATATCCAAATGGTGGAAGGAGAAAACTGCCCTCCTTCAAATATGTAAACGTAATATATTTTTTAAAGATGTAAGTTAAACTAGCCTCAAATCCAAAGATCTACTTGTCTCTGCCTCCCGAGTGCAGGGATTAAAGGTGTGCGCCAGCACTTCTCAGCGGTTGAGGGTTTTATTTTGTTTACTGTTCCGGGATTGGATCTAGGGCTTCATACCTGCTAGGCAAGTTGCCTTGTCGCTGAAAACACCAACCACCAGTCTCCTCAGTCATGATTTGATACCCATTTCCATAGAGAATTCATTGTTGCAGAACTGCTCTGAGCTGCCCTCTACAGGTCATTCTGGGAGAGACAGGCACTAGCTGGAAGACAGGATGGAAACCTTTCAACAGGGGAGCAAAAGAACTCCAAGTGCAAACTGTGTGCTCAGGGTCCTGTTTCTGAGCAGAAGCTGAGGGAGTAGGACCTGGCTCAGACAGCGAACTACCACAAAGACTTGGCTCTCATGCAAATGTGTGTCTCTGTATACTAATATGGATAGTGCAACCTTCAGACTAAAGCAGCTGTTTTGGTACCAGTCAGTCCCAAAGAAAATTAAACACTTACTAAACGGCTCGTGTGACATTTCAGACGTATGCTCAGAAGAACTGGAAACGTGTACCACACACACACACACACACACAAAATGTGCAAATGACTGTTTCCAAATGTGCTGGTGGGAATATCCAGAACAATGTCAAGTGGTAGCAATAATATGTTCTTGTCTTGCCTCTGGCTTTCAAGATAGAACTTCTCAGCATCTGTAACCATGGAAATTATGCTGACTTATACAATTGCAATAAATTAAAACACTCTCCATCAGATGATGAGTGGATTGGGCAAGAGAGATGACTCCATGGAAAAGGTGATTGCTTTCAAGTCTAATGACCTGAGTTTGACACCGTACCCCTCCCTCCCAAGGTGGAAGAAGAGGGCTGAACAATGAAAGTTGTCCTCTGACCTCCATGAAAGCCGTGGCTCTCCAGTCCCAATAAATAAACATATTTTTTAAATTTTTTTTCAAGCTGGGCAGTGATGATACATGCCTTTAGTCCCAGCACTCAGGAGGCAGAGGCAGGCAAATCTCTGAGCTCAAGATTTGATCTACAGGGCAAGTTCCAGGACAGCTAGGGCGGCACTGAAAGACCCTGTCTTGAAAAATCAAAAAATAAAACAAAACAAACAACAACAACAAAACCACAAAAATTTCCAGCTAGTATGTTGATGTAATGCTGTCGGACAATGGTTTGAACCCTGTCACTTGTATTTTAAATAAACGCTGATTGACCAGTAGCCAGGCAGGAAGTATAGGCGGGGCAAGGAGAACAGAATTCTGGGAAGTGGAAAGATTTAGTCTGCAGTCGTCACCCAGACTCAGAGGAAGCAAGATGTGACTGCCTCACTGAAAAAGGTACAAGCCACGTGGCTAACACAGACAAGAATTATGGGCTAATGGGCTAATATAAGTTATAAGAGTTAATAAGAAGCCTGAAATACTAGGCCAATCAGTTTATAATTAATGTAGACCTCTGTGTGATTTCTCTGGGACCTAACAACTGCAGGAACCGGCAGGAGAGAAACCTCAGTCAACAATGCAATGGAATAGAAACCTGCCAGGGTGAGGAGTGAGAACAGATTAACATTATATTATGGGCTAAATAGTGTTCCTCCAAAATTCTTGTGTGGAAATCCTAACCCTATGCCAGACACGGTGAAGCACCCCTTTAATCCCAGCATTTGGAAGGCAGAAGCAGGTGGATATCTGTGAGTTCAAGGCCAGTCTAGTCTACAAAGTGAGTTCCAGGACAGCCAAAGATATGCAAAGAAACCCTGTCTTGAAAAAGAAAGAAAGAAAGAAAGAGAGAGAGAGAGAGAGAGAGAGAGAGAGAGAGGAAGGAAGGAAGAAAGGAAGAAAGAAAGAAATCCTAACCCTTAGTACCATAACATGTAGCAGCATCTACAGATAGGACTTTAAAGAGGTAGTTAAGACTGGATGTGGCGGTTCACACCTACAACTCAACTTTTAGAGTAGACTGAGAAGGACTGAAGCTGGAGATCTGCCTGTAAGACCCTGGAACAAAGGGGGGGGGACCCATAAAGCCAAATACCACATTATGTGACTTTCTTTATAAGAAATATCCATAGAAGGTACTGTGGAATAATCCTTCTGGACACTGTGTAAATTTTACTGTGATTGATTTAATAAAGAAACTGACTAGCCAATAGCTGGACAGGATAAGATTAGACTGGAAAACCAAACTAAGGACACTGGAAAGAAGGAAGGTGGAGTCAGAGGAGTCACCACCAAGACACAGAGAGGATACAGAAGGTGCAAGATGAAAGAGAGGTAATGTCACGTGGCAGAATTAAGGATTGATAGAAATGGGTTAAGAAATGGATTAATAAAGGTGTGGTGGTGCACACCTTTAATCCCAGGAAGCAGAGGCAAACGGATCTCTGTGAGTTCAAGGCCAGTCTGGTCTACAGAGCAAGTCCCAGGACAGCCAAGGCTATACAGAGAAATCCTGCTTCAAAAAAAACCAAAAAAAGGATTAATAGATAAATAGAAATGGACTGGTTAATTTAATTTGTAAGAGCTAGTTAGTAAGAAACCTGAGCTATTGGTCGAGATATTACAATTAATATTAAGTCTCTGTGTTGGTTATTTGGGAACTGGCAGGGGTGGGAAAGAAAAGTCCATCTACAAGAAGACAAGCCATTGCTGTGCCTAGTACCACAAGCCTGTGATCCCAGCTACTTGAGAAGCAGAGGATGGCAGATGGAAAGTCTGCTAGAGCTAAAGAGTAAATTCTAGGCCAGCCTGGGCAAAGTTGTGAGACATTATAAATGTAAGAGTTAGCGACACAGTTCGGTGCTGAAGTGCTTGTCTAGAATATGAGAGACACTAGCTTCAATCCCAAGACTGGCCAAGGGATAAAAGGAAGAGAACAAAACAACCAAGAGGCTGGAGAGATGGCTCAGCATTTAAGAACACTTGCTGTTCTTGAAAGGGATGGGGATTTGGTTCCCAGCAGCCATATGATGGCTCACAACCATCTGTTACTCCAGTTCGGGGGATCGAATGGCCTCTTCTGGCCCCCATGCACACTAGGCATGTATGTAGTACACATACATAAGGTAGACAAAGCACTCGTGCACATACAATAAGATTGTTTTAAAAGCCGCAGCAGCAGAAAGGAAATCAGAGGTTGTTTACAGTCAGTGGGGTGGAAGTGGGAGTGAGGATCACCATTCTTGAACTGATATTATTTCTGGGCTGATGAAAAGTTCTGGAATTAGACAGTTGTGATGATTACATGGTACAGTAGCCATAATGAACAACTGTTTCTATATCTTTAAAAGGTGAGTTTTATACTTTGTGAGTTATAGTATTCTAGAAAAATGTTCTGCCACTGGGCCACATTCCTAGCCCTTTTATACAAAACAACAAAAGCATACTTTCTCTGTTAACTTGCTTTGTTTTGTGGTTTTTGTTGTTTTTTTTTTAAGATAGGGTTTCTCTGTAACTTTGGAGCCTGTCCTGGAACTCACTCTGTAGACCAGGCTGACCTCGAACTCACAGAGATCTGTCTGCCTCTGCCTCCAGAGTGCTGTGATTAAAGATGTGTGCCTCCACCTGGCACAACTTATTTCTATCAGGTATTTTGTCATATCAATGAAAAAGTAACTAAGGGCAGGTGTGGTAGCTCTTTTAATCCCAGCACTCAGGAGGCAGAGGTAGATACCTCACTGTGAGTTCAAGGCCAGGCAGGGCCACATTGAAACCTTGTGTCTTAGTCAGTGTTCTATTGCTGAGAAGAGACACCAGGACCACAACAACTCTTATAAGAAAAAACTTTTAATTTGGGCTTGCTTAGAGTTTCAGTGGCTTAGTCCATTATCATCAGGGCAGGAAGCACGGTGGCACTCAAGCTAGCCTGGTACTGAAGAAGTAGCTGAGAGTTCCACGTTTGAAGGCAGCAGGAAGAGAGACACACTGAGACTGGCTTGGGCTTTTGAAACCCCAAAACCCATCTCCAACGTCACACTTCCTCCAACAAGGTCACACTCACTCCAACAAGGCCACACCTCCTAATCCCTCTCAAATAGTACCCCTCCATGATGACCAATCATTCAAATATGTGAGCCTGTGGGGGCCATTCTCATTCAAACCACCACACCTCATATCAAAAAATAAAATTATAAACCGGGTGGTAGCTGTGCACACCTTTAATCCCAGCAGTCAGGAGGCAGAGGTTGGCGGATCTCTGTGAGTGCAAGGCCACTTGGCACAGAGAAGTCAAGGAGAATTTGGACAGGCCTAGCATGGACTCACACTCCTTCAATAAAGTCACAGCTTTCTTTCTTCTTTCATTTTCTTTTTTTATATATATATTTATTTTTAAAATTATTTATGTTTCATGTGCACTCGTGTTTTGCTTGCATTTATATCTGTGTGAAGATGTCAGATCACCTGAAACTGGAGTTACAGACAGTTGTGAGCTTCCATGTGGGTGCTGAGAATTGAGCCCAGGTCCTCTGTAAGAACAGCCAGGGCTTTTAACCTCTGAGCCATTTCTCCAGTCCCTTTTCATGAATTTATTTATTTATTTATTATTCACCCAAAATGTCATTTCATTTTTTGAAGATTTAGTTTAGGTTTATTTATGTGTCTATGGGTGAGTATGTACCACATCTGTGTGGGCACTCAGGAGGGTCAGAAGAAGATGTCAAATCCCCTTGGAGCTGAAGTTACAAGCAGTTGTGAGTCACCTGATGTGAAATAAACTTGAGTCCTCTGACAGAGCTGAAAGCATCCTTAACTATTGAGCCATCTTTTTCCTGTTCAGTATTTATTGTTTTGTTGTTGTTGTTTTACTTTCTGAAACAGGGTTTCTCTGTGTAGTTTTGGCTGATGGTTAAACCCTGTCTCAATAGACTAAAAACCAAATGAATAACAACCAAGACAATGTTCAGAGAGCTTCAGGGTAGTTTAACCAGTGGGGACTTTAAGAAAGGAACAATGATTATAATGTTCATTGAGTCTCATAAAATTGTCTTCCAAATTAATAGGACCCAAGGAAGGAGTTATAGGAATGTTTATTGGAGGCTCACTGAACAGGAGTTCCAGGGGCCTGGCCTTGAGATTCATGTCTGAAGTGGAGGACAGTCTTTGGATTGAGTCTATACCTGGATAGATAATGTCAGAATGTAACTGAATTAGCAGAAAGTGAATTAGTGTTTTTTTTTTCAGAGTTAATCAAAAGTTTACTCAAAGTGGGCCTGAACTAATCAGGTGAAGACTGTGTGTATCTGAGTTTTTGATACAGGGTCTTGCTATGATATATAAAACTCATACCCAATCTGGATGTGTCACTATGTAGACCAGGCTGGCTCAGAACCTGTAGTGACCCTCCTTCTGCTTCCCAAGTGCTAGTATTACAGGCTCATGCACCACCTGCTTAGAGGGGTTTGGTTTTGTTTCTTTGGTTGTTGCTGGCCTTGAACTCACAGAGATCCACCTGTCTCTGCCTCCTGAGTGCTGGGGTTAAAGGTAAAGACGGCAGAGGGGTCTTTAACAGAGGGTGAATCTATCGGAGATTCCTCTGCTTCTGGCTTAAGGAATAAACAAAGCACTGTGACAGAGTCTATGGAGGTAGGTTATAGGATGAGGATGCAAAGATGGCTTCTAGCTGCTAAGAATTTTTTTGGCTGGTAACAAGAAACTCTGAATTGTGCCAACAACCTGAATGACCTTGTAAGAGGACTCCAAGTTTCAGACGAGACACATTTACAGCTAACACACTGATCAGCCTTGTGAGACCCTAAGGAGGGAATGTGGTTTTCCTCTGCCTACACTTTTGAGCCAGAAAACTGGAAGGTAATGATGGGATTGTTTCAAACTGCTAGTTTCAATAAGTTTGATCCCAGCCTTATTGAAAGGAGTGAGGCAAGTATTTGACCATAAACATCCAAGTGAGTCCCATGTTCGTGTGTGTGTGTGTGTGTATACATGCATATGCATGTACAAGCAAATACCAGAGGTGAGTCCCTAGTGTGTGTGTATATATACATGCATATGCATGTACAAGCAGATACCAGAGGTGAGTCCCCAGTGTGTGCGTGTGTGTGTGCGCGCGCGCGCGTGCACGCGCGCATGTACATGCATATTCACGTACAAGCAAATCAGATACTAGAGGTTGACATCAGTTATCTTCCTCCATTACTTTTCACCTTATTTCCCAAGGGGAATCTCACTAAACTTGGAGCTTGGTGTTTGGACTAGAGCTGAGTTTTTGTGGGATCTTAAATCCGGTCCTCATGTTTACACAGAAAGCACCTTATCCACTGAACCATCTCCCTAGACCCTAAAAAAAAAAAAAATCTAATTTTTAAGTCTGTTTCCTTATCTGTAAAAATGATTGAGCTTTTTTAAAAAAGGGACGGGGGATCATGTGACTTAAACTATCCCTGAATCGCCCCTCCCCTTCCCATCCTTCAGCCTCAACCTCCAAAGAGATTATTGGCCTGAAAACCACGCCCAGTGAGAAAAAAGTATTTTTTGAGACACAGGCTGCAAAGGAACTGGAACTCTGATTCTTTGCCTGTAGAATGCTGGGATCATAGCCGGCACCACAGCGCAGAACAAAGCGGTTATTTTTATTATAGTTTGACGTTATTATCGGCACAATTCCAATTTTTGATAGCTCCTCCGTTGTCGGATTCCAAAACCCACAGAGAGGCCATTGCATGCCCTGCCTTTCCTCCCACTCCAGGATGTTCACTACGGGACTCCGGTCACAAGACCAGCAGCATCCGCAAAGCGCTGGCTTAGTTTGTCCTCAATG
>LOEQ01003303.1:208316-222228 GCA_001685075.1 Bramus lutescens
TTTTTAATTTAGAGGCATGGTCTCTTGTAGCTCAGGCTGGCCTTGAATCTAAGGATAACCTTAAACTCCTGATACTCCTTCCCCCACCTCCTAAGTCAGTTTTTAAGTCAAACTCTAGTCAGCCCTGGAAATTACGGTATCCTGGCTCCTACATTCTTACCCTGGAAGGGTGGAAGTTTTTTTGTTTTTGTTTTTCCTCTTGATAAAGTGCTGGACTGAAGCAGCACTTTGTATTCTTTGCAGGTGCTTAACCCTTAAGTCCTTAAGGTCTTGAGCTTTGCAGTAAATAACCCTGCTGTCAATTTGTTAACGCACCCTGCATATCATTTCCTTCTGTCCCTCATTCCTAGAATTACCACTACCAAAAGGGACTGTTCTTGGGGCCTTCTTGTCTGTTTAATTTTTAAGCAGAAAGCCATCTGATTTAACTAAATTTGAACAGAAAGGATTAATGAGCCCTTTATGGTATTTTATTTTTCTAATATATAGTGTCGGGTTTTTCTAAACTTGTAGAGCTGAGTGCCAAAAGCGTGATAGAAATATCTTTTGGGGCAGCTGGATGGAAGGAGACTCCTGTAGTCTGGGTAGCAGAAGATGACAGTAAATTTCTGATCAGCTTCTGCCTCTCAGGTGCCGGGTTATAGGTCTGAGTTACTACGCCCCACCTGCTCGAAGTTGGAGACTGAACCCCAGGGCTTTCTGCATTTTATTTAGGTAAGCATTTAACCAACTGAGCTACCAGCCCAGAGTAGTTTTTTTTTTTTTTGAAACATTCGTATTTTCACACTTCTCTTTTCCTTCTCTAATGGCCTTTAGGTTGTATCAAAGCACTGGATAATTACCAGAAATTTGTATTACCAGCCAGCATGGTAGTGCATGCCTGTAATTGGGGGTAGAGGCAGAAAAACCAAAAGTTTAAGGTCATTCTTATCTACATAGCAAGTTTCAAGCCAGCTTAGACCACATAAGACCCTGTCTCAAAATGTACATGTGTGCATGTGCTCACATCATACAGAACCCACTTAGGCAAAGAGAATGTGTTTGGGATGCTGGTGCTGGGGTGGAGGAGGGGGTTGCCTGTATAATTTCTCTAAAAACAAAGTATTAGCTATGTGTGTGAGAAAGAGCTGGACCTGATCTAATTCCAGCTTTTGAGAGGCTAAAGCAAGAAGATGGAGCATTCAGACTAGCCTTCTATATGTAGGGAAATGCTGTCTCAAGAGAAAAATAAAACCTATATATATATATAAAAAACATTACTTGCGGGAGGAGTGTCTAAGGACAGGTCCTTAGCTAATAGAATAGGTTCTACTGGGTTTAGAACAATTTAAACTTTGTGGGACATAGGATAGTCTGGTTGTGTGTATACCCAGTGTTTAGTTTTGGTTTTATCTTACTGTTTTTGAGACAGTGTCTTTCTTATAACCTGGTGGGTCTGGAACTCAAGGGGGTCTACCTTGCCTCGTCCTCCTGATAAGTGGGATTAAAGTGCCACCATGCTTGGCTCAAGTGATTGTTTTATAAGGGTTTATTCTGTTTTCTGAGATTGGGTTTTACTCTGTAATCTAGGCTGGCCTCAACTTCCAAAGTGTTAGTATTACAGACGTGAGTCACTATACCCAGCATGTCCCCCCCTTCATGTAACAGTTTGTAATTTGGATTCTAGGAAGGCATAATCAAATCTTTGAAGGGCATGACCACCTTGGCTTGAATTTACAGTTGCTGGTTGTCTGTTTTTACAGTTAGAAAACAAAGCTAGCGCTCATATCCACACCTAGAAGTAAACAAAAGAAATTGGCTACCATGAAGTGCTTTTCTAGGTTGAAGGTAAACCTAACAGTTGACCCAGAGTTAAAAAACTAGTCAGGCAAGGCCCTGGGATCTAACCACTGGGGAACAGAGGAATCAAACAAAAAACTTAACTCTAGGAGGTTGTACATACACTTGGATTTTTCTTGAGTAAATATTTAAGAGGAAAATTACTGGATTATATTGTTTTTTATAATTTTTTTATTTTTATTTATTATGTATATAGTGGTATGCCTGCATGCATGCCAGAAGAGGGAACCAGATCTCATCACAGGTGGATGTGAGCCACAATGTGATTGCTGGGAATTGAACTCAGGACCCCTGGAAGAACAGTGCTCTTAAACTCTGAGCCATCTCTCCAGCACCTATAGTTTTTGTGTTTTTTTTTTTAATGTACATTGGTGCCTTGCCTGCGTGTATGTCTGTGTGAGGGTGTCAGATCTTGGAGTTTGAGACAGTTGTTAGCTTCCATGTGAGTGCTGGGAATTGAACCTGGGTCCTTTGGAAGAACAATCAGTGCTTTTAACTGCTGAGCCATCTCTCCACCCCTGTAGCTATGCTTTAATTTGATAAGAAATCACTAAGCAGTCTTTGAGAGTGGTTATACTATTTTATACTTCCACTTTAAGTAAGGATAACTTTAGTTTTTTAAAAGGTAGCTTAGAACTTAAAGGTAACCATGAGATAGAGGGTTATAAAATGTGTTAGTCTTCCGAGATACTGAATATATGTGTAGTTTTGATTAAATATTTAGATGTCAGCTACATTTAGGTTTAGAGACCTTTTTCCTTGTCAAAGAAATTAAAGCATATCTATGTTCAGCCCATTTATACATGTGTTCCAATTTGTTTGGGACCAGGACCAGGATTGTGCAGAAAATTTGTCCCTGGAAATTGTGATCTTCTGGGACTTAATAGCAGATATTTTGCTCAAGGTGCAAATCCTTTCATTTGATCTCACAGTCATAAAATGGCTATTATACATTTTGTTTCTCTCCTTTTCTATCAGTTATATTTTTTATTTTTAATTTTGCAGTTATCATATTAAGGCTGTAACGCACTATAAGAGCTGAAGAAATGACTCATTGGTTAAGAGCACTTAAGTGCTCTACCACAGCACTACCGGAATTCAGTTCCTAGCACTATCTCAGAAGGCTCACAATGTAACTCCAGGTCTATGACATCCAATAGCTCTGGCTTCCCAGGGTGCCTGCATTCATGTGAATATACCCACACATGGACAGTTTTACTTTTGTTAGTACTTAAATTTTGTTTTTCTTGCTTCTTGAGACTCTGTAGCCCAGGCTGTGCCTAGAATTCACTGTAGAGCAGGCTAACCTTGAAATTAGCCTAGGCCACATAGCAAGATCTGCCTCAAAAATAAAAAGACAACTTAATGCATTAGACAATATATGTTAAGCATTCTTTATATATTTTGTCGTCTTCTGTTGTTCTTTACTCTTTCTTCTGCCAGCTTCTATATTAAGGACATGATACAGCATTTACATTTTAAAATAGTCTTATTGCTATTGAAGTCATTGCTCTTTTCCTTTGTAGCTGTCCAGTCCATTCGCTGCTATTCTCATGGATCACATGAGACAGATGAGGAGTTTGATGCTCGGTGGGTGACATACTTCAGCAAGCCAGACATTGATGCCTGGGAATTGCGTAAAGGTAATTGGAACATAGACATATTTGTCTGTTTGGGTGTGTAAATATGAACTATTTTCACTACTTTATTGAAAGCAACTAGTTTGAAACAAACTGTGAGCTGGTGATTGTCACACAGCTTGTAGTTAGGAAAGCCTACAACTTCTGTAATGTTTCCTACAAAGTATGAGTTTTAAACCAGACAGCAGGGCTAGAGTATAATAGTCAATGATAGAACCCTTGCCTAGCATCATAGGTTCTGGGTTTGGTCCCCAGCACTGGAAGAAAGAGAGGGAAAGGGGAGAGGGAACACATGAACTACTAACCCAGAAAATTTTGTTGTGAGGGCCTGCCTGTTCTCTGCACTGGAGGGTGTTTAATAGCATCTTTGGCCTCTACCCATTAATAAATACACCACAATTACGAAAACCAAAAACATCTCCAGATATTGCCCAGTGTCGAAATTACCTACATGACAAACCACCCTCACTGAAAATCACTGCTGCAGATACAGGCTACCTGAGCAGTTACTAGTTCTGTGCCTTCAGCTAATGTACATGAGCAGTCATTTGATCCCCACCCCATCTGAAGTTTTAGTTAGTTTTAAGTTATGAGTTGCATATTTTTCTAAAGCAGAAACAAATATTATGTATGTAATAGTATTGTTTATCAGTCATTAGTTGTCCGTGTACTAACTATATAAGTCATCTCAGACTTATATATAACTTATATAACCATGCGAGCGTGGTTGTTACTTGCTTGTATTTTTTTTCTTCAAATTTTACAATAATAAAAGAAACCCAAGTGCTTTTAACCTCTCTGCTGGAATGTAATGGCTCCATCTTGCTGCAGCTGGGGAAGTTCTTACCGAATAACCTATGAAAAAACAGCAGTTCTGCATTCTCATCAAGTCTTCAATTTTCATGACATACCATTTTGTGCAGACTCAAAAGTAATCATGCCCTGTCATTTTCTGGTTGAATGTTTTTTGAGTCTTTACACTAATGTTTCTCTATCATGTCTTAATGCCTGATTTGGGTCTCATTATCTCTCCTTCGGTATTCTAGTGGTTTTTAGATGATTTTTAAATCCCTATATTGTATTCACAGTTAAGCGTGTAAGTTAACGAAAGCTCTAGGGTGTTTCCTTTAATCTTAATACTGTTGCATAATTCTACTAATTCTTTGTGGAAGATTCACAGTGTTCTTACTAGTTTGTTACAGGTAGAATCCCATTTTACAGATAAAAGGAACAGTGATCCAAACTAATGAGGTCGCATGTTCATGATTCAGTAAGAGTATAGAGAGCCATGCCAATGAAAGTACATAGATAACTACATTTTAGTGTTAAGAAGGATATTTCGGGTTAATCTGACTCTTCTTTTTTTAACTTAACAGGGGTGAACACACTTGTTGGTTATGATTTGGTTCCTGAGCCCAAAATCATTGATGCTGCTTTGCGTGCATGTAGACGGTTAAATGATTTTGCTAGTGCTGTTCGCATCTTGGAGGTTGTTAAGGTCAGTAAGAGAATGATGCTAAAGTTGTTCCAGGAGTAATTGGGTCATATCACTTGTCAGAATTAGTCTTGCACATAATATCCTCTGAGTACAATTCTCCACGAAAGGACATATTCTGTAAGAAAGTTTAAGGAGCTGGGTGTGGTGGTGATTCCAACACTCTGAGTTTGAGACCAGCCTGGTATATAGAACTAGCCAGCCAGGGCTACACAAAGAAATCTTGTCTTGGGGAAAAGGGGTTTAAGGTTTGTAAGGGGAAAAGTGACAATACCATATGCATAATGAGTAAGATAATTAAGGGTTCTGTAAGCTATCAGTCATTCAGCACTGGTAGTTAATGCAGTTAGGCCTTTAAATTGCAAGTAAATTTTAAAACTTTCCTTGTGTTAATTTTTCTGATGCCTGATGGGCATGTTTAATTACCTTTTCTTCTGTCATCACCACCTTGAACTTCTGATCCTCCTGCCTCTAGTTCTTACCAACTGACTATAACCCCAGCCCTGCCAATGTGATTAAAAGCTTCCCTAGTCTCATTTGTAAGTAGAGATTGTTCTTACTGCCAACAGGACAAAGCAGGACCTCATAAGGAAATCTATCCGTATGTCATCCAGGAACTTAGACCAACTTTAAATGAACTGGGAATTTCCACTCCAGAGGAACTGGGCCTCGACAGAGTGTAAACTCCCGTCTGTAAGTAGTGTGTCCCTGACCAAGTCAGAAGAATCAGTTCAGAGAGTGGAGGGTTGATGACAGCACTGCCCTGCTACGTTTATTTGTTTATTCATGTGTGTGGGGAAGGGAAGCATGCTTATACCAGAGCAACTGTGGAATCCAGAGGACAGTTTGCAGAAGTCAGTTTTCGCCCACCATGTGGGTCCTGGGGATTCATCTCAAGTTGTCAGGCTCAGCAGCAAATGCCTTTATCTGCTGAGCCATCTCAAACAATCCCCAGATTACTATCCCTTAGTTTACATTGATCTGAGTTCTAGGATTACCTGGTTTTAAACACTTTTCTAATCAAAAAAGAAAGCTAGGTACCAGTGGTAAAATTATGAAGAGGCCGCAGAGCTAGTCCCTGTAAGTTGACTGGGACTGTATTAAAAGCAGAAAGTGCACCAGAGTGCTGGTGGTGAACTCCTGGGATTGTAGTACCAAAGGTAATTTTAGGTAAGATACCTTCCTCTCAGCACTTTGCTAATTCTTTGGATTTTTTTTTTTTTTAATCTCTACAGATGGGCTTCCCAAGGACTCACTGCTATTGCTACTTGATTAAAACAGTCGCCTGGAAATGTTTTGAACAAATTTTCCTTTGAGTATCAACCATGTAATAGTAACTTGGACTTTAATAAAGGGAAATGAGTTTGAACTGAAATTAGGTATTGTGCCATTTTTTGCATTGAGAAGTAGAGGCTGAACTGGGCATGGTGTCTCACACCTTTAGTCCCAGCATTTAGGAGGCAGAGGATTTCTGGGTTTGTGGACAGCCAGGGAGCCAGAGAAAACCCCATCTCAAAAACAAAGTCATCAAGGTAGTCTGGAGGATGTGCTGTGTAGCAGCCAGCCCTTCTAAGTGCCTTTGTCTTCCCTGCCTGCTCGAGCAGCCCTGTTAGCTTAGACATCAGTATTTGTGTTTGCTGTAGCTGGTTTGGAATTCTTGTAATAAAAGATTAGAAAATGGTTTAGCCCTTGAAAGAACTAAGAAAACAACTTTGTTTTACTTCAGAAGCCCCATAATACTGGAAAGTATCTCTCTGCTTTTTGCTTATAGGTCTGGGTGACAATGGTACAGTCAGATTACTGTAACAGGAAAATAGTAAGTTGAAATTTAGATGCCTTGTGTTCTAAAGCCATGCCAGGAGTTGTTGGTAAAATTAATTTTAATAAGTTTGGTTTTTTTTTTTTAAGATATACACTAAATCCATGCATGCGTTCAATCCGTAAGCCTACTTTGGAAGGTATTGATACCACCTTTGATAAAACTTCACCCCTACCTGAAAACCTCTTTCTCTCAAGGAGTTGTAAAATAAACCAAAACAGTGAGTACATTTATTTGGTGGACAGCTAGTGGCCCTTTTTCTCAAAATTGATTGCTGTGAGAACCACCTTTTTCCACAGCTCCAGTCTCCTAGCCAGACAGCTATCGTTGCTTTCTTAGTTTCCTCCAGATGCTCTTCCTGTGATCCCACCCATTGCTTTCCGTTTCATAACTCCTCCCAGGGACTCATGCTAATGGCCTGTCCTTCGAGGATCCTCTGGATGTGGCCAGAGATAGAATAACTCCTTAATAGCAAATTTAAAAGTTATGTGAACATACATACAGGTACTATGAGGTAATAAAAGACATTTAAGGATTGTGACATTTGATAATTGGGATAGGGTGTTGTTAATCCTAGACCCCAAAGGTAATTTTACTTAACTGTCTTATATTTGACCTTTTCACCACTGGAGTGGGAAGAAAGGATTTTTTTTCCCTCGAAGTTCTGATCCTCCTGCCTCTACTTCCCAAATAATAAAATTACAGGTGTGTACCATCAAACCCATCCAGGCTCTTAATTGGAAGAATTAGAATTATTTAAATGGTCTATTTCCTCGTTGCCATAGGAGGGAGCCGAGGAGGGAACAAAGTTCACAACTATCAACCAGGATGTATAATTGTTTCTAAGGTAATGTTGTAACAGCCTTCATGATACAAACATTGAATGTCTACCATTGTACCAACACCAACAATAGCAGCAAACAGGAGAGGGGAAAGCTAAAGAAAGGAAAGAGGCAGGGAAGAAGGCCGAGCAATTATACAGTACCTTAATGAGGATGTTGGGTCAGGGTGACAGCAGTACAAATGAAAAGCACTTTAAGTCATTTTGGCTACAGTTGATTAGATGAAGAGTGAATTCTGGGAAAACATGGAGGAAGTGATGCCATCAGCAAAAGAGGAGCTTGGTGTGAAGAAGAGAAAGTGCTGTGTGGGCACTTTCTGAAGAGTGAAACTAATGGGAAGGATTTAAAGTTTGAAGCTGCAAACTTTCCATGGAGGGTCCTTGGAATATAAATTAGGCTAAAGGTTGACTTGGTGAAATGAGGTGGGTATCTTTATACTATAGCCAGTGGTTTCAATCTCCCTAATGCTGCCACCTTTAATCCAGTTCTTCACATTGTGGTGACCCTGGACCATAAAATTATTTTTGTTGCTACTTTTTAACTAATTTTGGTACTGTTATGAAATTATAATGTAAATATCTGTGTTTTCCAATGGTCTTAGGTGACCCTCTGTGAAAGCTGTTCAAAAACTAGGATGGGGTCGCCACCCATAGGTTGAGAATCAGCTCTAAGAAATAGGTGTTTTCAGGCCAACAAGATGACTCCGGGGCAAGGGTGCTTGCTGTGAAGCACGATGATCTGAGTCAGATCCCCACAGCCCATACAACTGAAGGAGAGAACAAATTCCAAGTTACTCTCTGACGCTCACACCAGTGTGCATACGAGCATTCACGTACACACACACACAAAAT
Source organism: Bramus lutescens (assembly GCA_001685075.1). Taxonomy (NCBI): domain Eukaryota; kingdom Metazoa; phylum Chordata; class Mammalia; order Rodentia; family Cricetidae; genus Bramus; species Bramus lutescens. The sequence goes on from LOEQ01003303.1 coordinate 216,803, forward strand.
ACTGTTAAAAGTTGTTTAGCAGCTGGGCAGCGGTGGGCACAGCCTTTAATTGCAGCACTCGGGAGGCAGAGGCAGATGGATCTATCTCTTTGAGTTCAAGGCCAGCTTGGTCTACAAGAGCTAGTTCCAGGACTGACTCCAAAGCAACACAGAGAAACCCTGTCTCAAAAAACAACAAAACATTGTTTAGCATATGATAGAGTACTTTTCTAGCATACTTGAGTCCCTAGGTTCAACTGTTAGTATCCATCACCACACCCAAAAATCATAATAGATTAAGTTTATATTTTTGCAGTCCAGTCCATTGTAGAATATCCCATAATCTGCAATCTGCCTCTCTGACTGTTCACTCATTAAATTTCAGCTAGGCAATTTGGTAAAAATGCTCTGCTATTTTAGACATGATGGCACATGTCTTTAGTCTCACACTTGAAAGGCAGAGAGACATGTGGATCACCGAGTTCACATATAGTGAGTTCCAGGCCGGACAGAGCTACAAAAACCTTTTTGCTATGTGATATATTAGTTGTATCACTCTCAGGAGGAACATGATGATCCTAGCTTTTTGTCTTGATTTTCAAAACAGTTTCTCTGTGTGTTCCTGGCTGTGTACAGAACTTGCTCTGTAGATCATGCTGGCCTCAAACTCAGGTTTCTGCTTGCCTCTGCCTCCTGATTGCTGAAATTAAGTGTTTGCCAAGATGGGCAGTGGTAGTGCACTCCTTTAATCCCAGCACTTGGGAGGCAGAGGCAAGTGGATCTCTGAGTTTGAGGCCAACCTGGTCTACTAGCGAGTTTCAGGACAGCCAGGGCAACGCAGAGAAACCCTGTCTGGGGTGGAGTAGGAGGAGTTTTGCCACCACGCCAGACCTAATCTAGATTTTTTTTTTCATTTGTGTTTGTGTGTGTGGAGTTCAGGGACAACTTGCAAGATTCAGTTCGCCTCACTGTGTGGTTCAGGTACTTGTCAGACATAGTGGCAAATGCCTTTACTGGCTAAGTCATCTTGTTCTAGCTTTTTACATCTTCCTACCAGATTATGGCAAGCAGCAGAATGAGTAAAGTCGGAAATCTGGTTTAGATTCAGACCTTTGTTCAAACAAATAGCAATTTCTCAGACAAAATTACAGCTTAATGGTGAGGGCAAGTGTTTTTACTGCTGAAGTCCATCCTCTGCTCCTCCACCTCTGAATTAGGCAGCTTCGTCTTCATTGTTCCCAGTGACCTTTATGGACCAAAGGGGTTAGGAACAAATGAAAGGATGGATAGGGCACTTAAATTGCTTTCCTTACAAGTCTAGTGAAGGGAGACAAAGGAAACAAAACTGGCCAATACAAGTAGCTTCAAGAATTGAGGTATAAAGCTGGCCAATGGTAGTACATGCCTTTAATCCTAGCACTCGGGAGGCAGAGGCAGGCAGATATCTGTGAATTCAAGGTCAGCCTATCTACAAAGCAAATTCCAGGACAGCCACGGCTGTTACAAAGAAACTCTTTTTGGGGGTTTGGAGGATTGAGGTATAGGCCACTTTGCTATCACACCAATGAAACTGGTTTGGCAATTTGGCTATTTCTCTAATCTTGATTTCTTGGGTCAGCTTCAGTCTGGTGACTTGGAATATTGTGGGATAGCCTGATCCTGTGAGTATTGGTCTTACTCCAAGGAAATTGTGTCGTTTACTCTCAGGGCTGGGAGTGGACTCAGGACCTCCTGTCTTAGGCAACATTCAACAACTGAGCTGTATTCACCAGCCCCTCTCTAGTATCTGCAACAGAACCCATATAACTGGGTAGTTATCTTTCTTGAGTTGCTTTTCTTCCTCAAAATGTGTAGTGCCTCACAGTGACTTCTATCTCATTACAGTCGTGTATGTGACGGCTGTATTGGGGAAATGCCCTAAACCTAGTCATTCTCTCAATTTCATCAGATAATGTATCAGTCTTTCCTATTCAGTTGTATACCAGGGGACCTGTCCTTGGTACACTGTTTTGCAGAAGCATTGTTCAGTTAGCCATTTTCCTACATTGACTAAATTTAGTTCAATAGCAAAAATGAGATAATTCTGTGCTGTGCTTGGCTTTCCAAAACTGGACCTGCTTCTCTGCAGCTGATTAATTTTGCCCAGCATCTGAAATATACATGTATCCAGATATACTTATGAATGACAGGGTCTCATATAATTAGGCTGGCATCTAGTTTGCTGTGTAGCTGAAGATGACCTTGAGTCTCATGCCTCCACAACTCGCAAATGCAGGGATAGGCTTCCTACACCTGTGCCACCAAACCTGACTAAAAACATCTTAATTAGAGCCTTTTGGAAATAGATTCTGTACATTTCCTGAACACATGGGAAATATTAAAAACACAGCTGACTGGCATAAAAAGGACAGGAGGGCTCAAAAAGCCAAGATGGAAGTCTTTGATTCTAATAGCTAAGAATCTCTCAAGACCCTCCCATTCCCCCAGCAAAGAAAAAAATGAACTGGGGACCAAGTGTCTTTCCTGTGGTCTGCAGTGCTTGTTAAAACACCTTCCACATCCCAGGAAATGAAGCTATTGTTGAATGGAAGAAGGAAGGAGAGTCAGCACAGTCCCTGTGACTCGGGTCTCAGGAGCCTGGGGGAGGCAGACATTTTTCTAGAAACAGAGTAAAGATGTAAACCAACAGTTCTGTCAGTTGGTTCGGACAAAGCAGGAGAAATCTGCTTATAGGCCCCAGGTGCTGATGAGCGCACTCAGACTTGGTTTTTAGGTTGGCTGAAGCTTAGGAGTCTGGTTCTTTCCAAGGGAATGGATGTTAACTCCCATACAGACGTGGGCAATAAATAGCTATGTAAAGGCTGCGACAGCCCAACAATTTGTAATCAAGCACAAGTCCAGCCTCTCTCAATCACTGAAGTTTAAGACAATCTGTCTGTAAATGGTCAGAGCTGGTGCAGCTATGCCTTCTAGTAACTTAGTTCTCAGGCTTTTTTGTGTGTGTGTGTGACAGAGTCTCACTATGTAGCTGTCTTGGAACTCACTACATAGACTAGGTTGGCCTTGAATTGAGAGATGTGGCTGCCTCTGCCTCCTGAATACTAGGATCAAAGGTGTGCACCTACACCCAACTCCAGTTTTTTTCATTTTTTTAGATTAATGGCCTGAGTGTATGTGCCTGTTGCCTGTGGAGGTGAGAAGGGTGGGGGCCAGATCTGAAACTGGAGTCACAGGTGGCTGTGCGCCCTCCACCTTTTATTTATGTTGTTACTGCTGTTTTGAGACAGTTTTACTATGGAGCTGAAGCTAGTCTTTTTTTTTTGGTTTTTCGAGACAGAGTTTCTGTAGTTTTGGAGCCTGTCCTAGAACTAGCTCTTGTAGATCAGGCTGCCCTCAAGCTCACAAAGATCCGCCTGCCTCTGCCCTCCGAGTACTGGGATTAAAGGCATTGTGCCACCACCGTCCGGCCTGAAGCTAGTCTTGAACTCCTGGTCCTCTGGCCTCTACCCCGAGTGTTGGACTTAAAGGCATGTACCACCACATCCAGCTGTGCCATTGTATAAAAGGAGCAACTAATAGCTTCTTTTCAACATGAAAACTGAACATTAAACCGAATCATGTGTTTCTGGAAATGAAGATTCCAATAGCTAGGAATGGTAATGCAAACCTCTAATTCCAGTACCTGAGAAACCAAAGATAGAGGATTCTGAGTTCAAGGCCAGTCTTGGCTACAGTCTTGGAGACTCGGCCTAAAAAGAAAACAAATCCAACAAATAGTATAAGGGTGGAACTCACCAAAGTAACAGACTCCATTGAGTTTGACTCTTTTTCCCCTCAAAAAAACTGTAGCCCCAAATCCTTTTCTCCTACCCATCATTTTTTGCACAGTATTGGCCTACCCTGTGAGCTACGCTAGCTGTGGAACAGCCTCATACTTGGCCGTTCTACAAGGATCTGGAGCTTATTTCCAGCCAGACTAAAGCACATCCCTTGGGGGCTAGAAAAGTCAAGTCTTGACACAGCCTTGTACCCTGCCACACACAGACTCAAGAGTGCATTTTCACCCTGCTTTCTAGCGTCTGATTTATTTTTGTTACTGCAGAATCTTTGTTCTTTTTAAAAGACAAGGACTAACAGACCAGACTTGTCTGGAACTCTGGCCTCCAAGTCCTGGGCTTATATGTGTGTACCTTCTTGTCTAGCTTCACACCATCTTTGTTGTTGTGTTAGAGATCAGCAGCCCCCTCCCCAAATAACCAGACACATAAATAAACAAGTGCCATGTGCATTCCAGGCAAGGACTTTACCACCGGCTATACTTCCAGCCCCAAAATTGTATTTAAGTGTGGAAACATGCCTGTGGCCAAGGTCTCTGGCAAGCAAAGTGTTCGAAAAAATGGTGGGCCTTGGGTAGGATGACATGGTAGATCCTTGTTTGTTTTATCATTGGTACAGCGACTGCAGCTGAATCTACTGCAGTTTAAAGCTACCTACTGTAGCTCCATGGTCATTGCCCTGCCTAGCAGGACTTCTGTGTCCCACCAGAACCATCTCTGCCACTGCAGACCATTTTAACTAAGTCTCTATCCTTCTATTTTATCAATAAAGACTCAACTGACCTTCCTACTTAGCTAGTGACCAAGAATGAAGTACTTTTTCCATCATCCCAAACAAAAAAGACCACCACACTCAAAGTTCCTCCCTACCACTTCCTGTATCTCTACTTGTTTTCCAGACTCCCTCCAACTCTTTGTAACTACTTCCTGTCAATTAGTTACTGCCTCCACCACTTGACCCAAGGTTTTATTTAATTAATGAAAACTGGGGGGTTCACAATGTGACCAAATACTCCACAATATTGTCTCCTTTTTGTCTAAATAAAAAGGAAAGATTTTAACTATAACTCAGTAAAACTATATACAATAAGAACAACTATCAGATAAAAATTACACTCAAAATGACCAGTCCATTTGTATTTAGCAACTTTGGAGAAAGTATTCTATTATCTATTCTATCTTGGTTAGTCCAAAGTTTTGTACCTTAATCACTTTCTATCATAACTTGTATTACAAGCTAAAAATATCTTTTTAGATCTTAAAGATTTTCTTAGATAAACAAGATTTTATGCCTCTCAACCTTTATAAACTTTACATCTCTTTTGTTTCTTTTTTAAAATTGGTAACAAGGAAAACTGTAAAACTATAACTATCTAATTTTCAACCCCTCAGAGACCTGAGAAGGATAAAATATTACCTGAGTAAACAGAAGAGCAGAGCAAGCAACTTCCAAAATTAGAGAAATGACAGATACAGCTGGCTGCCTGGATAGTCATCCAAGGTTCCTCTGCTGTAGTGATTAGGGGAGCTGGTCCTGCTTTTCGTCCGGCCCAGCTCCCGCACGGTTAGCTTATACCCCAAAATAACAACACACAAATTGTATTCATTTAA
>LOEQ01003303.1:232070-270254 GCA_001685075.1 Bramus lutescens
GAGATAGTTTCCTATGTGACCTCGGTTGTCCTAGAACTTACTATGTAGACAGGCAGGCCTTGAACTCACAGATCTGCCTGCCTCTGTCTCCCAAGAGCCGGAACCAAAGGCATGAGCCACCACACAGGACAGCACTGTATTTAATCTTGACAGGGATATCTGGGTTTCCCATGGGAAAAGTCAGTATAGTGGTTTTGGGGTGTTTTGTTTTTTGAGACAAGGTTTCTCTGTATAACAGCCCTGACTGTCCTGGAACTTGCTCTGTAGACCAGGCTGGCATCAAACTCACTGAGATCCATCTGCCTGCTGCCTCTGCCTTCCTGGCTGGGATTAAAGGCATGTGCCACCACTGCTCGGCTCAGTACAGTGATTTTTTTTTTTTTTAATGTGAAGCCTGGATCGTTTTCAATAACCCTCTAGGGAGTTCGCTGCTGGAAAGGCACAGCTGGACATAAGTGATGCTTCCTTTGTAATCCAGGATGTGGAGCTGGCCTGGGGCTAGTGGAGCAGGGACCAGAAGCTCAGGAGTGGTGACAGGGACCTGCCTTTAGGCAGCCACTCTGCATGCTTTGCATCCTGGTTTATAGTTCTCTCCTCTTCCTTTAGCAGGTAAACCAGGATGTGAGCCGGCAGCTGCTGCAGGATGGATATCACCTGGATGAGATTCCAGATGACGAGGACCTGGACCTCATTCCCCCTAAGCCTATTGCCTCTTCCTCATGTTCTTGCTGCTGGTGCTGTCTTGGGGATTCTTCCTGTACCCTCCAGTAGCCATAACCCTCCAGGATGGGCCCTGCTTATCATGAGGCCTACAGAGCCCTAATGGCCTCTCACAGCTCGGTGCACTGGGCACTGCTGCCAGCCTACAATCACTGGAGGCACCGACCTTCTGGGCAGGCCGCTGACCTACAGGCAAGCCCTCACCTAGTGCTTCTCCTGTCAGAAGCCCCCACATGGGTCATAGGCGACAGGCGAAAGTCTGCAGTTCTCTGTTGGGCAGTTTCAGGAAGCCATGTCAGTAAGGACAGGAGTAGAGACTTTCTGTGGTTCTTATGCTACTGACAAGGATTGCTGAAAACCCATCTGCAGACGTTCTGACTGGTGTTGGTCAGGGTGTTCTGAGAAGGGGAAAGAAAGAGCTCCCCTGCCCAGGCTCTGTTGGGTGGTGTGGTGGGAGGCAGAAAACAGCACTTTATGGCTTGCAGTAGGAATCTGAAAGAATATAACTGAGACCAAGTCAGGAAATTCTGTTTTTCTTGCTCCAGCTCTAAGGTCAGTTAACAGGTTTGACCTTCAAGAAAGCACTAAGTGGGTTGTTATTTCAGGTTACGTCTGTCTAGTTACGGGAAGGGATATAGCTTAATGATGATGTAGGATTGTGGCTTTCTGAACCTCTGAACTTGGAACATTCTACTGGTCCTGCTGCCTGGATGTGTTTAGTAACTGGTCAGCCCTTCCTTGGTTAAAAGGAAACTGCTCTGTATATGTTCATTTATCTGTAGTTCCTTGATTAGTTTTTCTGCCTGTTTTGTTTTCTTGAGTTATTAGTTGGACTGGCTCCAGTGGCTGGCACCAGAAACCTGCAGTTTTGTGATTACCGGCAGAGGGAGCTGCTGGACAGTAAGTGCCTTCCTGGGTTTAGCTTTTTAAACTTTTGAGTAAGAGTAATGTCCTAGTGTAGCTATGTGGCTTTGGCCTACATGGAAATGTTCAGACATGATGGGGAGGAGACCTAAGCCAGCTCCTGGACCTCACTTGAGATAGATCAATTTGCAGTGCAAGGGGGACTTCCCTCTTCTAACAAGGTTTATTCCTATGGCACATTCCTCTGCCCCTGCACAGGCTCACAGGCTGGAGCAATAGCTCTAGCAGAGCATTGCCTAGCATGTGCAATGTCTGGGTTCAAGTCCCACACTGGGGGGTGAGGGCATGGAGCAAAGCAAACCTGTGGGTGAGCATAGCCAACACAGGGATAATTTCTCTTGCAATACCAAGCTCTTTCTAGAACTCAGTTTTCCAGGACCCTCTTCCCCACCTTTTACCTTAACCCATGTGTGTGGTGAGACTTGGAGTGGACAGGGTTCCCAGCACAAAGGGCACAATAGTCAGAATTAGGGGTTGGGCACACATGTGACTATCACGTCCAGTGGCTGCTAGAGGTTTAGAAGGAATGATGGGCCCTTGTGGCCGTTCTACAAGTGGTAGCAGAAAGGATAAGATCAAAAGAGAAGGCCTTCCCTGTTACTTGGCCACAGAAGATTGAAGAGTATACCATGTCTGGGTGCTTTTTACTCAACTGTCTAGCAGCATCCCAGGAGGGAAGATGGGGTAGAAACTAGAGGCGATCTGCTTGGCTCTTGGGACTGGGTTATAGTTGCTGCTTGTGTGCTGCAGTGGGACTCTGCAACCCAATGTAGGCATCTCACATTCTGAGCACCTTATGTAAAGCCTGCAGGGAGGGAACACAGACCGTATCGAGGCCTTATAGCTCTGCAGAAATGAAGCACTTGTGGAAAGGGAATAGATATAGTACACTGGAGACAAAGACTTGATGGTATGGATGTGAGGGCTAGAAGTGGTTGTGGAACTTGGATGTGGAACCCTATTTCTGTGGGGATTTGGTTAAGACAGAGAAGTTTGGGCATTAGGCAACCCCCAAACCACACCCTCTGAGGTAGTTATTGCTGTGATCAACATTGAGATACTTGGCTGAAACAGCCTCTGGAAGGGAAGTTCTAGAGCTGGGTGGTCTTATATGGGAAAGCATTATTTTGTGGCAAAAGCTCAGGGATGTGTTGCAGGTAATAATGTCCAGTTGGGAGGGGTAGAAATGGTCCGTTGTTAGGGGCTAGGCGAAAGTAATACCAATAAAGGCACACTGGTGCCCAGATTCTAGCTGCCTTGATTCAGAGTGCCGGGTGTTCAGCAGGAGGCAGTCCTGGGAAGGACTGCATCCATCTGATGTTTACAGACCACTGCTGTACAGACCTCTTGCCTTATACTTCTACAGCCTGTTATAATAAATGCAATCATGGCAGTTGGTCTGTATTGTGTTGCATTGGGGTTTTGGGGGGGGGATTTTTTGAGATAGGTTTGTCTGTGTAGCCCTGGCTATCCTGGAACTCACATGGGAGCTGGGAACCAAACCTGGGTTCTCTGTAAATACTTTTAACTGCTGAGTCATCTCTCTAGCCCCCAATACATAACACTAGCCTGAGCTAAATGAGAACCTCAAAAATACCTAAAAGGGACTAGGGGTAGCTCAGTTGGTAAAGAGATTACTGTGCAAACATGAGAACCTGAGTTTGGATCCCTAACCTCTCTACCACAAGCACCCAAATAAGAAGCCAAAGGTGGTAGTGGCACATACCTGTAATCCCAGTTCTGGGGAGGCTGAGCCACAAGGCTCACTGAGGCTTTCTAGCCAGTCAGCATAGCTGAACTAGTGCATTCCAGTGAGAAACTCTTTGTCTCAAAAAAAAAAGAACAAAAAGGAAAAAAGGTGGCTGGCTCTTGAGGAAATAACGTTGAGCTACATGTGCACATATATAAACGTGCAAACACCAGAAGCCATAATACAGCTGAGACAGAAGCACAACTTCAAAACCAACCTTTGGAACATGGCAAGATAAGTCTCCAAACAGGTTCACTAGAAGCGCGGCCACAACCTGCCTGCAAGCTGTGCAGCTGAAGAAAGGCTGGCTTCCTCTCCTACCCCTTCCTATAAAAGGGTTCTGGAATCCAGCCTGCCCACCCCCAGGAAGTTGTATGAAGCAGAATTAAAACCAAAATTGGACAACATCAGAGAACGCCCACATCATGGGCAGGAATACCGAAGTCTGACTGCTCTTTAGTCTGTATCCTCAACACAAGTGATCTTTAATTACTTTGACAGAGCTGGAGGGAGTAAGACCATTAGTCTGCTAGCCTGCCCCTTCCCTCTCTGCAGCTGAGAGAGCAGGCAGTCCCAGGGCAAGAAGCCTGTTCTTAAGACATCGCCTCACCTGTCACTCAGATGGATGCTGACCTAAGGCTGGGTCATGCATGTTTTTTTAGCCTAATGCCTTAGCTGAGGCACAGCTGTTGCCTCCTGAATGGACACATCTGGCTCAGAGGTAGTAAAGAGTGTAGAGAATAACGTGGAGTGGCAGGTCTCAGTCTTCACACAGACCCCTCATCCTGGAGATGGTCCAACCTGGACATGCTCTGGAGTCACTAAAGCTGCGCTCACTACTCTACCATTCCAGCATGCACCAAAGAGTACACAACAGGGACAGGAGTTGGAGCTGGCCAGGATATGGTGACAGGCAGAGAGGGTAGGAAGACTGTCCTCTACAACAGACAGCAGGCCCGGAATATGAGCAGATCCTTGGGCACGGTAAGCTTCAGCAAGACACTCTCATTGGCCGCAATGAAGAGTACTCCACCACGCTGCAAAGGGATTTCTGCTTGAACTGTGGGTGTGGTAGCTGTCACTGTCCCTTGGACCATGAGAAGGATGCTGGCAGAGTCTAGTGCCAAAACCTTGTATTCAGTGACAGTGCCAGGGACCTGGTAGAGAAAAGTGATAGAAGAGTTTACACTCTGCCCCTGGGTTCCAGAGCACCTCAAGGGCGGCTCTTGTCACCATGGAGATCCACATCTGGTCCCTGGCAGAGAACCAGATGGCCTCTGTGGCTGCCCATACTAGGTGGCTTGACAGGAAATCCAGCCCCAAGTATACCCCTGTAGGTTTGACATGCTACACAAAGGATACCCACCTGGCCCATGTACTCACCTCCATCTTCATAACAGTGAAGTCCGGCACAGGGGGGTCATAGATAGAGAGATAGGGATCATCTTGACTCTGTGTTGGGGCAAACAGCCTGTCCTTGCTGGGGCTAGGTGTGTAGTTGAGCATTTCACACAGGGTTGGCACATCAATGAATTTGGGCGTCAGGCCAGCACGCACAGTATTGTCTGAACATGCCATGCATTCCACACAGTCTGAGGACAGATAAATGTCATGTGCTAAGATGGGCTCTCCAGGGCTGGGCCTCCTAACCTAGGCCACATGTATGCCTACAAATTAGGTAAAAATGTGTGAAGAGAATTGTAGGAGAATATGATGAAGGTAATAGGCATCAAAATTAGGTTAACCCCTAGGTTAACATGATTTCTCTTATGCTTCTGCAACAGAATCCTGTGAGTGGATAAGCTGTCAACAGTCAGATGGGACACCAGTTAGACCTGGTGGCTTATGCCTATAATCACAGCACTCGCAAGGCTGAATGAAGTAGAAGGGCTGCCACGAGTTTGAGGCCAGCCTGGGCTACAGTGAGACCCTGTCTCAAAACAAGAAGAACAACAAAGAGGGTGGTCACAATGGGTAAAACCACTTGCCATGCAAACATGAGGACCTGAGTTCAAATGATAAAGCCACATATTAAAACTGGTGTATAGTATGGGACTGAAGAGATGGCTCAGTAGGTAAGAGCACTGGCTGCTCTTCTAGAGGTCCTGAGTTCGATTCCCAGCAACCACATGGTGGCTGACACCATCTATGCTGTGATCTAATGCCCTCTTCTGGAATAAAGCATACATTCAGATAGAGCACTTGTATACATAGAATAAAATCTTTAAAAAAAACGGTGGTAAAGCTGGGCAGTGGTGGCGCACGCCCTTAACCCCAGCATTCAGGAGGCAGAGGCAGGAGAATCTATATGAGTTCGAGACCAGCCTGGTCTACAAGAGCTAGTTGCAGGACAGGCTTCAAAGCTACAGAGAAACCCTGTTTTGAAAAACAAAATAAAACAAACAAACAAAAAGGTGTGTAGTACAAATACTTGTAATCCCAGCATTCCTATGGGGAGATAGAATCCTCCCAAGTTCACAAGCCAGCTGGATTGGAGTATGTGGCAGAAAAAAAAAATTAAAAAAGGCCCTCAAACAAAATAGAATGAAGATCAGCTGTAGCCGCCAGGTTGCCTCTGACCTCCACATGTGCACTATGGTACATGGGCGCCTGCACTCACACACAAGTGATATCCTCTGTTGCATCACCCATCGTGAGTGTGAAAATCTCCAGGCACAGAGTTGGTGTGCAAACACGAGTGAGAGGACAGAGAACAGCAGCTTTGTCTAGTGTGGCTTGGCTCAAGCTGATTTCCACACTCATCAAAGGGACTTAACATCAGAACTTGTGGCTGCTAGCACATTTTAAGCTATGTCTACCATCCGGCTGGCANGCTCAACCACCCTTGGGGTCAGAGGCTGGCCTGTGCTTACAGAAGGCCTCACCAACCATCCTCTCTTTCATCCACATAAAGAAACAAGGTCCATAGGGGATGGCAGTGGAGCATATGATTGAAACGGGGCTCACCTCCCTTCAGGTAGGCATGGGGCACATTGGCCTCCAGAAACATGGCTTCCCCCGGCTTCAAGTTGAGCAGGTTCAGGAAGTAAATGGCGAAACATCCGATATCACCTGGGTACTGCTGGTGCAGCTGCAGCAAGAGCTTCCCACAAACGTCGTCCATGCTATTTCCGGCAGATACTGAGGGTCACAGAGCATCCCAAGGCCACTAAGACACATGTGGTAGTCATGGCTTCACCCTGATGAGGGAGTCTTAGGAACAGTCTCTGCCCCTACGGATGCTATGCCGGGCCTCTCTTAAACATCCCTCATCTTTGATATTCAGTCATCCTTGGTCTTTCTGCTCACAAAAATGCCATCTCTGGCCTCAACCATCTGCATGCCTAGCCTGGCTACAGCAGCTGGGTGGGCATTGTGGTGCACAGCCATCATCCTAGCACCAAAGCAGAAGAATTACCATGAGTGAAGGATAGTCTGGGCCTTCACTAATACAGCCTGGACTGCAGAGTCTGACCCTGTCTCACATGGTACAGGCTAGGGACGCAGCTCAGTTGGGTAGAGTGCTTGCTTACCCAGCATGCATGAAACCCTAGGCTTGGTCCTGGCTCCACAAGAACACAGGCATGATAACACATGCCTGTAATCCCAGCACCCACCCGAGAAGTAGGAGCAGGAGTGTCAGAATGTATCTGAGTCGGAGGCTGGCTTTGGTTATAAGAAACCTTGTTTCAAAGAGAGGTGGGAGATAAAATTGTATGAGAAATACTTAAAATGCAGATACCACTAGTATCTCCAGTTCAGATTTTGATAAAAAAACATCTCCAGACAATTGCCCCCTCAAAAAGTCTCCTGGTTAGGGACCACTCACTGATCTTGAGCTCAAAATCTATTTTAGATCAATGGATAACACCGAACCTTCATGAAGACTGCCAAATTCCCTATTGACCAAGGACTTCCCCTTTGTTAGCACTGAAAGTCCCATGTCTCAGGAAATCTGCCCATCTTAGGCAAACTGGGATGGCTGTACCACAGAGAGCACAAGGCACAATGTGCTGTGGGCCAAAATGTACCCTGGAGACTGACCAAGGGAAGATGAGCTCAGCCTCGGCTACAAACATGAGAGAAGTTTTTGGAAGGGCAGGTGCAAAGGAGAGAGGAGTGTATTTAGAGTGTGCAGGACCCACAATAAAGGAAGCAGAGTTCCAAGGGGGAGGGTGGCTTAGTCTTCACACAGACTTGCTCAATGGCTGTTCTGCTGAACACTGGGGCAAACATGAAAGTCTCTGGCCCAGAGAACCCAGTTTTAACAGGTGAACACATGACGCTAAGGGGCCACTGCATACCTGGGTGCCAAAAGAGAGGTCAGGTCAGGGTTCTCCAAGAGCATATGAGCAGATCAGGCCCTCAAAATCACAACACAAACCCAGAGACTATGCTCAGGGAAGCTCTGGCTGCAGTGCAAAGGTAACACAGTAAGGACTTAGGGAAAGATTGAACCAGAAGCAGGTTCGCGGAGGCCTGGAAAAGGAGCTAGCCTATCAGAAGAGGAGCTAGGACCTCAACAAGTGCCACGGAAGCTCTTGACTCTATCAGCCTGGCTGCTTTCTCATTGTCTGTTGACTCCTCAGGCCAACAGTGACATAACCACACCCACCGCAGTCATTTCCTGAATCCTGTTAGCACAAGGAGGGCTTTAAGGAAGAATTAATCATTAAAAGCACAACGCTTAGGTCCTCTAGAACAGAGTGAGCTCCTTGGTCCTTTCCTGTTCCCCAGTCCCCCAAATGCCAGTCTGTCCCACAGGAAGGAGCTGGAGGTGGAGGGCTGGGAAGAATCTGGAAGTGCCTGGGTAGAGGGCATTGGTAGAATCCGCTAGGCCAGTGCACTTTCAACCACCCGGAGAAACCTGTTAGAAGGTAGCACTCAACCTGGGGCCCACCTGACAAAGGCTGGGAAAGGAATGGTAGCAGCTGATCTTAGCGCTCATCTAAGTTTGGCCCCTTTTAGGTTCCACTTGGCGAATGGGGCTTGGGAACCCTGTATCCACGGCCTCATCTATGCCTCTCTCAGGAGTCCAGGGTAGGACACTGCACCCACCCAGGCCTCTGCCACACCCACCTTGCTGGGAGATGCGCTTCACCAACAGGTTAAGCTGCTCCACCACCACCTTCTTCTCACTCTTCATCAGGTGGGAGAAGCAATTCCTCAGAGCAGCGGCCACAGCTCCGGGATCTCCACTCACGCTCTGCTTCAGCTGTGCTGTGGCCTCCTCTCCAATCAGGGACTGGAACTCGGGCACCTCTGCAGGGTGGCCAGGCCAAGGGGATGTAAGAGAAATGATAAGACAAAACACTGAGAAGTGAAGGCCTCCTACCGCATCCCTAACCAAAGCCTCCGTGATGCTAGAGAAACCCCAGCCCTCAGCAACCACACCTGAGCCTGGTCTCACTATTTAGCCCACTGCCCCCCAAAACTGCCTCATGAGGCCAAAATCCATTTAGCTCCTATAATAAGTCTATGCTCTCTGACTCAGTTTCTCTTTTGGCCCAGGTTCCTCACACATCCCAGAGCCAGTACGTATGTCCTCAGCATTCCTGCCCAGCCTTACTCTTCAGGAAGGTCACAATCTCTTCCACTGGCCGGAAACCACACAAGCCCTGGAAGGAGGTGAGGGCAATGGCCATTTCGGGCTTGTGGTTCTTATCAGGGTAGTGCTGCGGAGCCTGGAGGTGCAGCTTCTCTGCCAGCTCCTGTGGGTGGGAAGTGGAGGAGGACAATTGGAGGACAGCTTTCATCAGCAGGATTACTGGTCTCTGCAGCCCCTGCTACCCACCTGCCCCAGCTGCCAGATGGCAGTGGCTTCTTACCTCTGACAATGAACCAGCCAAGGCATCATGCAGAAACTAGGGATTCAGTCAACCCAGGGTAGAGAAATGGGCCAAACAAATCCAGGGGAGAGCTGGGATAGACTTACGAGACCTGAACGATGGCCCAGGAACTCCAAACAACAGGCGTGAACTGTATGACTTGGGTAAATGATTTTTGGAGAGGCAGAGCTAGGAATGTCTAGAGTGTTAGGTCACCCTCAGCTGCATGCTGAGCTTGAGCTCAGCTGGGGCTTCACTAGACCAGTCTTTAAAAACTCCAAAATTAGGGGCTGGAGAGATGGCTCAGTAGTTAAGAGCACTTGGTGCTCTGGCAGAGGACTCGGGTTCCTTTCCTAGCACCCACATAGTGGTTCACAACCATTTGTACCTCCAGTTCCAGGGCATCTGATGCCCACTTCCAAAGGCACCAAGCATGCATGTGATGTACATGCATACATGGAGGCAAATACTCATACACATGAAATAAAATAATCTTTAAAAATTAAAAAAAAAAAGCCAGGCAGTGGTGGCACACACCTTTAGTCCCAGCACTCGGGAGGCAGAGCCAGAAGGACCTCTGAGTTTGAGGCCAGCCTGGTCTACAGAGAGATCCAGGACAGCCAGGACTACACAGAAAAACCCTGTTTCAAAACACCAACAAAAAACAAAAGTTTTTTATTTTTTAAAAAGGGGTTGTGTTGGAGCTATAGCTCAGTGGTTAAGGATACTGGTTGCTCTTCCAGAAGACCTGGGTTTAATTCCCAGTACCCACATGGTAGTCCATGAATATCTATAACTTCAATCTCAGAGGACCCAATGCCCTCTTCTGGTCTCCCTGCACATCATATTCACGTAGTACACATGCCTACATGTAGGCAAAACACTCATACACATAAAATAAAAATAAATAAGTATTAAACATTTTTAAAGAGTTTAGACAGACTGTTCAAACTAGGTTGGGTCTTGTTTTAAGAAAATTACACAGCAGGGTGTAGCTGAAGCCACAGCTGGGGTGCCTGCCTGTCCTGAATTCTGGCATTGAACTCTCCAAGACAGCCAGGTGGGGAAATGGCAAATATGAATAGACCTAGGCTGGAGGAGGGCAAGCCAAGGATGAACTTGGAGGAGCTCTCTTGGCACAGGCCAGTCAGCTGTCCACTTAGACATAGCTTCTGTATGTGTCACCAGCATCTGCCCCTGAGCAGCCAAACTGGATTAGTAAGGCTTGGATTTAGCCCTGAGCTAGAGCCTAGTATGGGCAGGGTGAACGCAGCAGTAAAATCTATGGGTAGCCCACCAAAACCCTCCCCTCCCCCGACCTCTGCACCCTCTGCTCCTCTACCTTGTTAGGGTGTGCCTGGATAGACAGGGCTGTTTCCACTGAGAGCACTTTGAAGAGGAAGGGCAGCTTGCCATTAAAGGTATCTTTGACCTTTGGGCCTAAGCAGTCCTGGTTGTCAGCAATCCACTGGCCTAATGTCTTCTGGGAAATACGGTTGTCGAGGATCCTGGCATCTCCCCGGGGGTGCGTCCCCATCCACAGCTAGAAGGAAGAAAAGTTGAGAAAGAAGGAAGCAGCTGGCACCCTGTATGTATGAGGCATATATCAGTACGGTGGTCTATAGGTACTGGGGATCAAACCCGGGGCCTCACATATGGAAAGTATGGACTCTGCCACTGTCTGTCCAATGGGGAGAGTGACACTTGAATGTCTCTGAAGGCATGAGTCTCAATAGAAGGAATAAATTTAAGGTTAATAAAAATGAAAAAATTAGGGAGGTGGAGAAATGGCTCAATGGTTAAGAGATCTTGCCGCTCTTCCAAAGCATCTACCCGTTGGTTTCCAGAACCCACATCAAATAGGGCTCACAACCTCCTATAACTCCGGCTCCAAGGGATCCAATGCTCTTGGCATCCACAGGCACCTGCACTCACATGCACATACCCACATGCAGACATGCACACATATACATGATTAAAAATAATAAAAGTAACTTTATAAAAATAAATTTTAAAGAGAAAAGTTAATCAAAGTTAAACATTTATTTTTGGCTAGGAGTGGTGTTGTATATCTGTAATCCTGACACTTAGGATGTAGAGGCAGGGGGATTGGGAGTTCGAAGTCATTCTCAACTCCACAGCAAGTTTAAGGCCAGCTTAGGCACCCTGAGACAGTTTCAAAAAAAAAAAATGAAGACTCAATAAGTGCTGAGAGCTGTTCTGGAGAGAAGGGTAGCACTAAGGTGCAAAAAAATCCCAGATGCTGGGCCTGGTGCACACCTTTATTTAGTCCCAGCACTAGGGAGGCAGAGGCAGGAGATCTCTGAGTTCAAGGCCAGCTTAGTCTACAGAGTGCTTTCCAGGACAGCCAGGACTACATAGAAAAACTCTGTCTCAGGAGAAAAAAAAAAAATCACAGTCGTCTTATCTTCTTTTGGACGAGACTGAGACTTGATACAGAGACCAGGCAGATCCTCCTGCCTCAGCTCCCAGTTCTGATTACAGAACTCAGCTCTCTTTGTGCACTGACTGGTCCGAGAACCAAGAGAACATCTTTTACGGGCTGCTGATTCTTCCCAACTGATCCATATGGCTTTTCTCAGCCCCTTGGGTCTCACTTAGGGTAGAGCGGACTGATATGCATACAGCTGGGGTCTTACCTCTGCATAAGGCTTGTCCTCTGAGATCTGGGCCAGTGGGTCACTGCTAGCCAGCAGGCATGCCACTTCGCTGTTGGAGCCCATCTTCCCCCAGGCATACTGCTGCACCACACAGGAAAGTGGGAACACTGGGGACACAGACACAAGATCAGCTTCTGCTTTACTCTTCAGACCTGACCCTAGTGCTGGGAAACCAGGAACGAGAGGGGGATTCTGAGGGCAGTCACACAAGAGTCTTTGGGTTGTGAGATGACACCCCTCTCTTCTACAGTTCTCGATGTTCTCATCTGTAAGACGGGTAGATACGGATCTTGTCTGCCACGGGGAAGAATTGAGTTTAGTTGATGGGAAGGGAAAAGGATCTAACTACTCGTCTCTGCACTCGGTAGGTCCCAGAGTGATCCAAACGCACCCAAGGGGCACTAGTCTCTTCGACCCCCGGTTGTAATCCCCACTCCAGATCCCCTCCTCTGCCGGACATCCACGGGAATGGTCGCGACCTGCCAGATCCTGACAGGATTAGTCTCCAGGACGCGACCACCACCAAGGTAATCAGCACCGGGGAACGGGGAACGGCTCACCTCGCTGACTCGTCATCCTAGCCGCCGGAGACCCGGCTTCAGGCACGTAAGCCCTTCCCAGCAGCCTCCGCTGCTTTGCGCGCGGAGCTTCACGGGAAATGTAGTTCGCAGAGTCCACCACCTCCTGCAGTCAGGATCCCCTGTTGCTCAAAAGTATTGTTCCTAATCCTTGGTCCGAAGTTCCTGTCTTCCAACTCCTTTTATCTGCATGAAAGTACTGAGAACTTGCTAAGTACCACAGGCTGTTCCAAGTATACACCAGAGAACAAGATAACACTACTTTTGTGCTTTTTCAGGGTTTCCAGTCTAGAGAACCGAAGTAATTAAATAAATTTTAACAGTGTGTCTAAAGGCAATAAATAACCAGACGTAGTAACACACCCCTTTAATTCCAGTACTTGGGGAGCCGAGGCAGGAGGATTGTCTTGAGTTCGGGATCAGCCTGAGGCACATGGTGAGACCCTATCAGAAACAGGTCATCTGGGTAAGCCCCAATAAGAAGGAGAGATTTTAGGAAAAGTGAAGAGTGTTCCTGGCAGAAGAAAGAACTAGCAAGATCCGCTAGTGCTGGAACTTGTGCCTACATTTTACACAATTAAATAGCAAAAAGCTCAACATGCAGGACAAAGGGACACACACACACACACACACAAAGAGAGCGAGAGAAGGGAAAGGAGTGAGCAAAATGGGAAGGCGATGAGTAGGGGTTCATATGTTATCACGAGCACTTCAGGTTTTCCTCTGATTACCCAGGGGTTAGAAGGTTATTGGCGTGATGAAACTATGAAGATGATGGAGATGAAGATGTCTCTCGCACCCCCTTCACCGTCTGGACTTCCGTTTCTTACTCTCTGTAGAAGGAGGATAGTAAGAGAGATCCACCAGCTTTATCAGAGGAGATTGTAAAGTAGTTAGTGCTCTGTGTTCTGCTGACCCTCCCATCCTAGGCGTCTCCAGAACCCAGCCCTCCTTCAGTCTGAGGTGCTCATAAGCTTTAGCAGGAGGGGAAGGCACCAGGATCCCTGCACAGGGAGGCTGGGGATGGACTTCTGCTGTGGAATCATCTTGTCATATCCTCTGTAGAAAGTCTCTGACATCCAAACCTCCTTGGTAGCCTAGGAGGAGAGCTGCCAGCTGGAGACCCAGAATCACAGCTGTCAAAGCTCCTGGGAACATGCAAGAGGGGTTACAGACCTGGGAGGGCTCTCGAACAGTCCCAAGCATTGCAAACATGTCACTGGCAGGTCCTGCCCACTCCCCTTCTCACTCCCTTGCTAAATCATTAGATGACATTCCTAAAGCTAGCCACCAAGGTCCTTATCCCTAACTCATATTCCTGAGACTGACCACTGAATCCCAACTATCAAAACATCAAGGTCCGGCAACCAAAATTCATTATTTGGCTACACTGACTATCATGTCCTATTAGGACTTACCAACTTACATTAGCACAGACTTCTCCTTTTTCTCCTTAAAAACTACTCTTGCAGAGACACCTTCTGCTCTTGGCCTGATCCAGAGGGAACCCCCAGTTGTCCGCTCCAACGTAAATAAATCTCTTTGTGCTGAGAGTTTGGTGTCTGGGTGTGTTCTGTGCCAGCTCCGAGACCCCTCAGACCTGACTCTCCCTTATACACATGGGATGGTGGAGCTGACTTGCACAGTTTCTACCACATAAGTTCAAGGAAAGGGGAGCCCTTTCTCAAACTTTCTTTCCTGGGTGTGGCTATCAACTCCTCCTGGAGTCCTCTTGTTTATATAAATCAAACCGTATTTCAAAGGAAGCCTTCTCACATACTAATTAGTAAAATGGAAAGCATAAAAATCATGTGCTTGGCAGCTCAAATGCTTCCTACCTGGAGTACGGTCACCTTTCCTCACCCCATTCCCCAAGCCATACTAACTTGGGGGTTAAGAATCAGAACAGGAGTGGGGCATGGTCAGCAGTTAGGAGGCAAAGGCAGGCAGATCTCTATGAGTTCCAAATTAGCTTGGGCTACATAGTGAGGCTGTCTCAAAAGAGCCAGAGAGAGAGAGTTAAACACAGGTATAGAGAGACGGTTCCACAATAATAACACTGCTCTTGCAGAGAACGCAGGCTCTGTCCTCATCACCCACATGGCAGCTCATAACAGACTGTCACTCCAGTTCCAGGGGTTCTGACACCTTCTGGCCTCCACAGGACCAGACGTACACATGGTGCACAGACACACATGCAGGCAAAATAGTAGCACATAGAATTAAAAAAAGAATTAGACACAGGCGTTCAAGAGGCACTTCCATTGTCAATGCCAGAGAAACCAGAATCAGAATCTCTTCCACCGAGCATCATTTGCACAAGAAAGAAAAAAATATGATTGTTGAGACAGAATGCCCCCATCCCGTGCTATCCACCCACACACAAGAAAATGATCTGTAAGGGAAACCAGAGTGCCTGGAGAACCTAGAGTCTCCCACCACTCGTCTTGCTGGTCTGACTCTTGAAGGACAGCATATACTGTGCTATTTAGGGTATCGAGAGAGAGAGAGAGAGAGAGAGACTCTCTCTCTCTCTCTCTCTCCTCCCTTCTACTATACCATGTCTAACTCGGCTTCACATTTTTTTGTAGGGTTTTTGTTGTTTATTTTGAGACAGGGTCTCCCCCTTGTAGCTCTGGCTGGCCTAGAGTTCAGAGATCCACCTGCATCTGCCTCCTGGGTGCTGGGATTAAATATGTGCACCACCACCCTCAGCTTCCTGCCAGTGCCTGCTGAGCATTCAAACTGAGGAGACTGCGCTGCTGTCATTCTTGTTAAGCTACACACTGTTTAAACCCTTACCAAGAATTCTCCTCTTATGATCGAGATATTGTAGCCAATAAATCTTTTAGCTTCACTTGCTTTAAACTTTTGTTTTGTTTTCTTTTTGTGTTCTGAGACAGGTTTTTCTGTGTAGCTTTTGGGAGCCTGTCCTGCAACTAGCTTTGTACACCAGGCTGGCCTCGAACTCACAGAGATCCACCTGCCTCTGCCTCTGCCTCCTGAGTACTGGGACTAAAGGCATGTACTACCACCGCCTAGCTAGTGCTGGTGTCCGCAGGAGACCAAAGGTATCAGCCCTTCATAGAGCTGGAATTGCAAGCCATTATAGGTTGTCCAACATGAGTTCTCGTCAAGAACAGTACTTGCTTTCAATTAATGAACCATCTCTTCAGCCTCTTCACTTGCTTTTAATTGACTTGAACAATCATTAATTTGAAAGTCTCATTGGCACAGAACAACAGGAGTCTGATGCAGGAGGATTGAAAGTTTAAGGCAACCTGAGATACATAAATTGAGTTCTAGACCAACCTGGGCTACAATGAGACCTTATCTTGAGAGAAAGAGGAGTGGGGACTGGGGCAATAGCTCAGTGGCAGAACGCTTGCCTAGCAAGTTTAATGTCTTAGACAATGTTCTAGTATATCAAGAAATTTAATAAAATAACTAATTGGAGCTGGGCTTAATGGTACATACCTATAACAGTAGAAATCTGGAAGTAGAGGTATATGGGGGTAGCCACCAGAGAAGACGGCTCAGACACAGTTATAGGCCAACAGAAAGTCTTTCATCTTTCATAGCTGGTCGGCTGGTGTCTGACTACACTGGGTGTTTGGGATCTCAGTGTAGTCCCAAGTCTTTCTCAGGGTGAGCTTTTAAGCACAAAAAACATGTTCAGGGTTGACACACTTCAGTTAACAAGAGCAGTTAGCTAGAAACAGAACCACAGAAGCCAAAAAGCAAGATTAGCCCATTTAGAGACTTTCCCAGAATGATGGCTTTGATAGATTAAGCCTTTGTCTTACTTTGGGCAGGTGGTGCCACCTATGTGTTGAGTTCTGTCATGGAGTTAGTAATACTAAAGTCTGGGACCTTGATACAGAGGCAAGAGGATCAGATATTCAAGATCATCTTTAGCCTACATAGCACTGGAGGCTGATTGGGCCTATATGATGCTTCATCTGAAAGAAAGAAAGAAAGAAAGAAAGAAAGAAAGAAAGAGAGAGAGAGAGAAAGAGAAAAAACCCTAACTACTCATGAATTCAAGGCTAGCCTAGGCAATTTAGTGAGACTCTTGTTTCAAAATAATTTTCTTTTTATCTCTCCCCCCTGCCAGCCCCTTCCTTCCTTCTTTTCTTTCTCTTTCTTTCAACAGAGTCTGACTCTGTAGCTCAGGAAGACCTGAAACTCAGGCTGGCCTTGAAGTAGCAGTAATTTTTCTGCCTCAGTTTCTGAAGTGCTGGGATTACAGGTGTGAGCCACCATACCCTATGAAATCAAAAAATTTTTAAATTAGTTAGCAATATAACTCAATGACAGAGCACTTGTCCAACATGTTCAAGACCCTGGGTCCCATTCCCACTACTGGAAAAAATATATAATTAGTTTGAAAGCTTGCAGCTGAGCAATGTTATTACTAGTCTCCCACCAACTTTGCTGTAAACTTCACCATCACCTTTGACTAAAATCCCCTAATGGGTTAAGAATGTTCTTTGGCAAACATTGCTTTCGATTCTCTTTTCCCGTCTTAAACTGCAAGGTTAGGTAGTCCAAAAAAAAAAAGGAATTAAAAGAAGACAAACGAAGACTTCTAAGAGTTCAGGAAGCTAGTTGGGTGGTGGTGGTACCGTGTCTTTAATCTCAGCACTTGGGAGGTAGAAGCAGTCAGATATCTGTGAGTTCAAGGCCAGCCTGGTCTATGGAGTGAGTTCCAGGACAGACAGAGATACACAGAGAAACCCTGTCTCTAAAAACAACAATAACAACAAAAATAACAAAAAGAGTTCAGTAAGTCCTCTTTTACTTCTAGAACACAGGGCCTCTGATGGGCTTAACATAACATTAAACCACTGGCCAATGATTTGCTGATCTTCTTCTTTGATTACAAGTAGAGCCATTTGGGATGTTACCTGCCTGGAATTTCAGTACTTAGGAGGTAGGGGTGGGAGCATCAGGCATTGAAGGGCATCCTCAGCATAATAACCAGCTTGAGGCGAGCCTGGGCTATGCGAGACCCTGTTTCAAAATTTTTTAATCAAATTAAAAGTGGAATAATGTTTGACTTGCAAGGAGATAGTATGTTTGTCTAAGAATCATAAGGAGTGGTATACCGGTGGGAGAAGACCTGTTCACCATATGCAAAGCCAAGGTTTTCATGTTTTATCATATTTTTTAATATATTGCTTGTAAGAACATGTGTGTGCGGAAGTCCATGTTAATTCATAGAGGTGTGAAGGGCAGAGGTTGATGTTGAAATTAAGCTATCCTTCTCTATCATTCTCTACCTTAGTTTTCAAGGCAGGGTCTCTCACTGAACCTCTAGCTTACTGGTGGCTTAGGCTAGGGGCCAATGAGCTCCCAGGATATTCCGGGTTCTGCTTTCCCAGCGCGAGGACTACAGACACACCTTCATGGCTGGCTTTTTACACAGCTGCTGGGCTCTGAACTCATGTTTGTGTAGAAAGCACTTTACCAACTGGGCCTTCTCCCCCACCCTTATCTTATAACTTGTCTTTCTATCTTTGGGACAGGTTCTTCTGTAGCCCAGACTGGCCTTGAACTCCATATAGAGGTGAGAATGATCTTGAACTTCTGATCTTCCTTCCTGTGTATGGATGTTTTACTTGTATGTATGTCCATGAACCACATGTGTGCCGAAGGAAGCCAGAAGAGGGCATTGGCTTGTTCCGTAGTACTGGAGTTACAGATTTGTGAGCTGCCATGTGGGTTCTGGAAATGAAATCCGGATCTTCTGAATCAGCAGTCAGTGCTCTTAGCAACTAAGTCATCTTTTTTTTTTTGAGACAGGGTTTCTCTGTAGTTTTGGAGCCTGTCCTGGAACTNCCTCGAACTCACAGAGATCCACCTGCCTCTGCCTCTGCCTCCTGAGTACTGGGACTAAAGGCATGTACTACCACCGCCTAGCTAGTGCTGGTGTCCGCAGGAGACCAAAGGTATCAGCCCTTCATAGAGCTGGAATTGCAAGCCATTATAGGTTGTCCAACATGAGTTCTCGTCAAGAACAGTACTTGCTTTCAATTAATGAACCATCTCTTCAGCCTCTTCACTTGCTTTTAATTGACTTGAACAATCATTAATTTGAAAGTCTCATTGGCACAGAACAACAGGAGTCTGATGCAGGAGGATTGAAAGTTTAAGGCAACCTGAGATACATAAATTGAGTTCTAGACCAACCTGGGCTACAATGAGACCTTATCTTGAGAGAAAGAGGAGTGGGGACTGGGGCAATAGCTCAGTGGCAGAACGCTTGCCTAGCAAGTTTAATGTCTTAGACAATGTTCTAGTATATCAAGAAATTTAATAAAATAACTAATTGGAGCTGGGCTTAATGGTACATACCTATAACAGTAGAAATCTGGAAGTAGAGGTATATGGGGGTAGCCACCAGAGAAGACGGCTCAGACACAGTTATAGGCCAACAGAAAGTCTTTCATCTTTCATAGCTGGTCGGCTGGTGTCTGACTACACTGGGTGTTTGGGATCTCAGTGTAGTCCCAAGTCTTTCTCAGGGTGAGCTTTTAAGCACAAAAAACATGTTCAGGGTTGACACACTTCAGTTAACAAGAGCAGTTAGCTAGAAACAGAACCACAGAAGCCAAAAAGCAAGATTAGCCCATTTAGAGACTTTCCCAGAATGATGGCTTTGATAGATTAAGCCTTTGTCTTACTTTGGGCAGGTGGTGCCACCTATGTGTTGAGTTCTGTCATGGAGTTAGTAATACTAAAGTCTGGGACCTTGATACAGAGGCAAGAGGATCAGATATTCAAGATCATCTTTAGCCTACATAGCACTGGAGGCTGATTGGGCCTATATGATGCTTCATCTGAAAGAAAGAAAGAAAGAAAGAAAGAAAGAAAGAGAGAGAGAGAGAAAGAGAAAAAACCCTAACTACTCATGAATTCAAGGCTAGCCTAGGCAATTTAGTGAGACTCTTGTTTCAAAATAATTTTCTTTTTATCTCTCCCCCCTGCCAGCCCCTTCCTTCCTTCTTTTCTTTCTCTTTCTTTCAACAGAGTCTGACTCTGTAGCTCAGGAAGACCTGAAACTCAGGCTGGCCTTGAAGTAGCAGTAATTTTTCTGCCTCAGTTTCTGAAGTGCTGGGATTACAGGTGTGAGCCACCATACCCTATGAAATCAAAAAATTTTTAAATTAGTTAGCAATATAACTCAATGACAGAGCACTTGTCCAACATGTTCAAGACCCTGGGTCCCATTCCCACTACTGGAAAAAATATATAATTAGTTTGAAAGCTTGCAGCTGAGCAATGTTATTACTAGTCTCCCACCAACTTTGCTGTAAACTTCACCATCACCTTTGACTAAAATCCCCTAATGGGTTAAGAATGTTCTTTGGCAAACATTGCTTTCGATTCTCTTTTCCCGTCTTAAACTGCAAGGTTAGGTAGTCCAAAAAAAAAAAGGAATTAAAAGAAGACAAACGAAGACTTCTAAGAGTTCAGGAAGCTAGTTGGGTGGTGGTGGTACCGTGTCTTTAATCTCAGCACTTGGGAGGTAGAAGCAGTCAGATATCTGTGAGTTCAAGGCCAGCCTGGTCTATGGAGTGAGTTCCAGGACAGACAGAGATACACAGAGAAACCCTGTCTCTAAAAACAACAATAACAACAAAAATAACAAAAAGAGTTCAGTAAGTCCTCTTTTACTTCTAGAACACAGGGCCTCTGATGGGCTTAACATAACATTAAACCACTGGCCAATGATTTGCTGATCTTCTTCTTTGATTACAAGTAGAGCCATTTGGGATGTTACCTGCCTGGAATTTCAGTACTTAGGAGGTAGGGGTGGGAGCATCAGGCATTGAAGGGCATCCTCAGCATAATAACCAGCTTGAGGCGAGCCTGGGCTATGCGAGACCCTGTTTCAAAATTTTTTAATCAAATTAAAAGTGGAATAATGTTTGACTTGCAAGGAGATAGTATGTTTGTCTAAGAATCATAAGGAGTGGTATACCGGTGGGAGAAGACCTGTTCACCATATGCAAAGCCAAGGTTTTCATGTTTTATCATATTTTTTAATATATTGCTTGTAAGAACATGTGTGTGCGGAAGTCCATGTTAATTCATAGAGGTGTGAAGGGCAGAGGTTGATGTTGAAATTAAGCTATCCTTCTCTATCATTCTCTACCTTAGTTTTCAAGGCAGGGTCTCTCACTGAACCTCTAGCTTACTGGTGGCTTAGGCTAGGGGCCAATGAGCTCCCAGGATATTCCGGGTTCTGCTTTCCCAGCGCGAGGACTACAGACACACCTTCATGGCTGGCTTTTTACACAGCTGCTGGGCTCTGAACTCATGTTTGTGTAGAAAGCACTTTACCAACTGGGCCTTCTCCCCCACCCTTATCTTATAACTTGTCTTTCTATCTTTGGGACAGGTTCTTCTGTAGCCCAGACTGGCCTTGAACTCCATATAGAGGTGAGAATGATCTTGAACTTCTGATCTTCCTTCCTGTGTATGGATGTTTTACTTGTATGTATGTCCATGAACCACATGTGTGCCGAAGGAAGCCAGAAGAGGGCATTGGCTTGTTCCGTAGTACTGGAGTTACAGATTTGTGAGCTGCCATGTGGGTTCTGGAAATGAAATCCGGATCTTCTGAATCAGCAGTCAGTGCTCTTAGCAACTAAGTCATCTTTTTTTTTTTGAGACAGGGTTTCTCTGTAGTTTTGGAGCCTGTCCTGGAACTTGTGCCACAACCTCCTGGATAAATTTTTTTTAATTTATTTAGATTTTCTGTATGAGTGCTCTGCATGCCAGAAGAGGGCATTAGATTCTATTACAGATGGTTGTGAGCCATCATGTGGTGGCTGGGAATTGAACTTAGGTCCTCTGGAAGAGCTCAGTGCTCTTAACTACTGAGCCATCTCTCCAGTCCCCCTAAGTCATCTCTCTTGCCCCAGGAATATTGGCTTTTAATTGCCAACTCAATAGACCTGAGTCCGGTAGCAATATTGAAAAACATACATCTCCCTTTCTTAGCTCATAGCTCCTTGGAATCTGTTGGTGATAAATTTTTCTAAAGCTGGAGGTAGGGCCAGGATGTGGTAGCACTTGGGAGGCAGAGGCAGGTGGATCTCAGTGAGTTAGAGGCCAGCCTGGTCTACAAAGTGAGTTCCAGGACAGCCACTACTATTACACGGAGAAACCCTGTCTTGAAAAACAAACAAACAAACCAAAAGCTGGAGGAAGTGTTAGAGGTCTATAATCCCAGCACTTGGGAGGTGGGTGCAGGAGGATCTGGAGTCTAAGACTAAACTACATGATATGCTGTCCAAAAACAAGCAAACAACAACAACAAATAGGGCCAGAGACATTGCTCAGTAGGTAAAGGACAACCCGAGTTCGATCCCTATGATCCACATGGTAGAAGAAGAGAACTAACTCCCACAAGTTATTCTCTGCTGTCCCAAATACACCGCCCCCACTCCCCGACACACACACACACACACACACACACATACACACACACACACACACACGTGCAAACTGGTATCTCCCAGAGACAGACTGGTACAGGGACAGAATGGTGGGCAGTCTCCACATTGGTTTCATTCCTTCTTCACCAGCTCAGCATGCTACTTAGCCTTGGTGCTGTGTAAGTGGAAGTGAGACAATTTCACACTGTGAGTGTGGTTTCCTCTCAGGACAAAGACAACTAAGATTCCTGCCCTTGGAGGGGTATCTATAGGGGCTGAGGGACAGAGGACAACACCGATGGGTCCCTTTCTCATTGTCTCAACTTTCAGATGTTTTCTAGTGGCACTGAGCCCAGCTTGAATGGATAATTAGGACATCCACGGGGGAGGAGGGAGAAAGGTAAAGGAAACTGATCAGTGGAAGCAGTGTTTGCTAAATGCTTATCATGTGCTTGGCACTAGTACCAGGATATGTAAGTACCAGATACTCGAGAGTGAGCAAATTAGACTTCTGTAGAGCCTTCTGTCTACTGGGGGAGACAGACATAAACAAATAACCACCTAAACAGGTGTGCAATTAAAATCTCCACACTAGGAAGGAAAATTGCAGTAATATGAGTATCGGGTAATCTCATTTGGTGAAGAAAAGTCACTTCTGAGGAAAATGTCTGAAACTGGATTTGAAGAATACACTCAGTGGAGCATGGGATAAGAGCATGCTAGTTAGAAGGGACAGGATGTGTGCAGACCAGAGACAGGAGAGAATAGGGAAGTTCCAGGAATCGAAAAGTCACTACAGAGAGGAATGAAGGGGTGTGGGCAAAAGAGGGGGTGAGAAGAGATGGGGAAAACAAATCCCAAAAGATCTTGAGGGCAAACTAAATGTTTGGAGTACACACATTAGAATGGTTCTGAGGGTAAGGGTGCTTGCCACCAAGCCTAATGACCAGAGTTCAATCCCTGAAAACACGTAAAAATGGAGGAGATCCAACGCCACAGTTACCTTCTGACACAAGTACTCTCACACCCAGCCACACCTCATGTAGGCATAACAATCACTACTACTTTGTTTTTGTTTTTTAATTTTTTTATTTTATGTGCATTGGTGTTTTGCCTATATGTGTGTCTGTGTGAGGGGGCTAGATCCCCTGGAACTGGAATTATAGACAGTTGTGAGCCGCCATGTGGGTCCTCTGGAAGAGCAGCCAGGGCTCTTAACCTCTGAGCCATCTCTTCAGCCCACTCTTGTTTGGCTTTTTTTCCTCTCTCAAGACAGGGTTTCTCTGTGTAGCAGCTCTGCCTGTCCTGGAACTCACTCTGTAGGCCAGGCTGGCCTTGAACTCAGAGATCTGCCTGCCTCTGTCTCCTGAGTGCTGTGACTAAAGGCATATGCCACCACTCTGGACCTATTACTACTTTTTAAAAAGAAAAGCCTTACATAAGATCTCTGGTAATTCTGAGGGGAACTTGTCTAATTACCATTGATAAGCCCTCCAGGATGCAGGAAGATGATATGTTCATTGTAAATAATTTGTTTGAGATTCTTAGGAAATTCCTTGGGAAAGGACATGCATATGTTTATGTTACCAGCCTTTACAGTAAATGTTAATCATGCTATAATTTTCACTTATTAGCTGATGAGGGAGTCATCAATCAGACTCTGAGGTGAGAGCTTCCTTTCCCTTTTCAAATCCCCATATTTTTCCCGTGTTTCGATACAAATACCACCTTAGGATCACAAGTTCAAGGACATCCTGAACTATATAGTAAATCCCTGCCTCAAACATACAAACAACAATAAACGACGACAAAACAGCAAACCAACCAACCAACAACCTTGGAAACCAACAAAAGGAAAAACATATCTGTTTTGACAACACAAAGAATAGACCAATTAGTAACACTGTTTCATTCCAGGGTAAAAAAAACCATAAGCGCTGCATTCCACAGCACCCCGAAAGACATGGATAAATAAGTTGAGTTTGTGAGTGGATTAGCAACCTCCTCCAGGACATTCCTAAAACCACAGAGCTTGGACAAGGAGGGTGGAGCCTAAAAAGATGTGGGACTTATCTAAGGCAGGCGCTTATGCATAGACTCCCAACTTTGTCCTGGAGCACAGTTCTTCAAATAATTCCTCTAATTGACATGCCACCCTTGTCATTTTGCTTCAGGACTTGCCCGAACTTCCCGATTTTGCTTTCTAGGAATGCATAGAGTTTCCTGCCGGTCCCTCATTTGGAAGCTCAGAATAAACACAAATTGGAAAGAAGGTATCAGAAGACATCCTGCACAGGAGGAGGAAGTGAACTGAAGGACTAGAAATGTAGCTCAGGGCTACTGTGCTTGACTATCATTCGTGAGGCACTGGGTTCTACCTCCAGCACCTTGGCAGAAAAAAAAAAAAGTAGATGGAAACAGAACGCTTATCCATCGCTTTCCAGTGGGCTGGACAGGGGGCGGAGCGGACCTCTATGACGACACAGGACCACGCCCCCGCAGAGAGCCCTACGCCTGCGCCAGAACGGCGGCCTCGCTCCCGGAAGTGGAGGGTCGATACTGAGTGCTGCTGGGTCTGAGTGCTCTAAGGTAGTAGCGCTCGCGGAGATCGCCCGCCGGCCCCCAATCACCATGTCGGCCTTCGACACTAACCCCTTCGCGGACCCAGTGGATGTAAACCCCTTCCAGGTAGAATCCCCAACTTGCTTTAGGGCCAAAGGCCGCGGCCTGGGCCTCTTTCGCCAGAGCCGGGAGACGTGGCGTAGGAGGGATGGATGGCCTGCCCAATGGGAGAGTGGAATATGAAGCCCGGGCCTATCATAGTTTGTATGGGGGCGGGAGTTTGCGACAGGTGGAACTGCGGCAAGGGGGCGGGGCGCTGCATCAAGGAAAGAAATGGGCTTTTACTGCACCCCGGGATGTAGCCGCTCTGACTGGACACTGCTGGAGAAAGGGCAGCAGGCACGGTCTTATCCTTAGGGAGGTGTCCTAGAGTCAGGAAGGGAAGCAGAGTGTGGCTGTGATATTTCTACAGTCTTGAGAATCCACCTGTCTTGAGTCATCGTAGGAGAAAGGGTCACTGAAACATAATGAGGAAGTAGAAGTCTAGTGGGGTGGAGACAACCCAACGCCCCAGCAGCAACAGCACTAGAGAAGCAAGTATCTAAAGTACAGGAGAGTCCCCGGTGTTTACAAGGAAAGAAAGCCGAGAGAGGGTAGAGAGCCCAAACCAGAAAGTGGTCTGGGTCAAAAATTCTACATGTTGACCAAAGGCTTTGTTTGGAGTGAGTTTGGGCCACTAAGAGAGGGTTGCAGGGTGGGGTGGGGTGGGGTGGTGGTGAAGGACCTTGGAGCACAAGGTACACTAGTTTGGCAAATCTGCAGGGGTGGTTGCTAGCTTGACCTTTGGAACATTCAAGAATACAACAGTTTTCGGACTTAAAGCCAAACCTTTGAGTGGAGAACACAGGGATGCCACCTTGTCTTTGCTGAAGGACGGGAACTCTCGTCAGCAGCACTGAGGCCCTTTATGCTTCTTCTTTCATATCTGCCCGAAACCAGTTTGAGGGAAGGGTGCTTGTGCTGACTGGTGATTTCTGAGCCCAGCTGTTTCTCCTGTGTCAGTATGTCAGCAGGCTCACAGCCTCATCCTGCTGCTATTTTATTTTAGTTCTCTGCAACTTCAAAGTTTCCTGCAGGTGCTGGAGAAGTCGTTTGAGCTTTCCCACCATGGATCCTTCCAAAGGTGGAAAAGAAAAGGCAAAGGTGCCCTGAACTAGATGGTCATGCAGTCAGGAGAATAGAATTTATTGTTGTTTTGAAGTTTTGCAGTGATGGGGATTGAACCACGACTTTGCGCATACTAGGCAAATCCTCTACCACTGAGCATATTGGTAGCACTGAGCTTCATCCCTGGCCCTTTATGTATCACAGACTGGCTCTGAACTTGCTACTCCCCCAAGTAGAGCAATAACTACCTTGTGCCACCACACCCAGCCAGGCTGAGAGTGGAAATTTTCTGCTTCTTTCTCAAGGTGACCTAGCTGATAGGAACCCTCAGGCAGATTTTGATAGTTCATTCCTTGTTACACTGGGGAATTTAGAGTATTCCTCTTTTAGCTTAATGTTTCTTGACAGAGCGTTAGCAGGACCTTGTCTCTTACATAAGGCAAGCAGTTGCCTCTATTAATGAGTGGGGAAAGGATGTTTGCTGTTTTCCTGCTAATGTCTTGTGCAAACTCCGTTGATTCTATGATGAAGAGTTCTGTAGTACTGGAGTCTGGGTTATATATTCCAAGGATCTACTAGCCTTTAGGAGTATGTGGTATGCAATAATTTTTCTTTGTTCAGTTTTCTTCTGTCAGAATAATAAATTTTCTGCTGCTATCAGGGGCAGTCAGCTTCTTCTCCAGGGTCAGCACTGGGCAGGATTCTTCAGCATCTCTGGTGGAAATGATTGGGCAAAGTATGATAGTAAGTTTAGAAGTGACAGAAAGTAACTTCTGCATTGCATTCAAATAAGACAGTTTGTCCAGGCAGCCTCAGGATATGGTGGGGCAGGAAGCAGCATTTGGCCAGCAAATCGGCAACATCTGGAGGGGAATCCTGTGGGAAGAAGAGAGCCTGGCTAACTGTGATATGCTCCCTCTCATACTGGAATGACTTTCCACTCTTGGCACGAAGCTGTGTGAGGAGAAGCAAGCAGTCTTGCATCTGATGCCTGGAGCTGCTTCTGCTCAGAGCTTAGAATGGTGTATGCTGCTTCCCTATTGCCAGGGCTAGGGCACTGGAAGGGTATAGTCCTCAGATGACTAGGTGTGAACCCAGTTTCATTTACTCAGGGTGTTGGCTCATAGCTTAGGAACATGCAGGTGGAGAGGTGACAGACTCAGATTGTCACACCTAGTCAGTCTGGAGAACAGACTTTTTGTCATACCATATAATGGTGGACTGCAAAAATATACTTACTATTTGGAGTCTGTGGCTGACAGGGGACTGTAAATGTTCTTAGACGTCGATTCTAAGATCTCAGCTTTACAGAAGCCAAGACTCCAGTGAGGCTGGGATGTGCTAGAACCAACAGCGTGCCAGAATTAGCATCACAGGAGAATCTAGACCTGGGTCTCACTGCTCGTAGGGCACAGGTTTTTTTTTTTGGGCGGGGCGCAGTTTTAAAGACTTTAGAATCTCATACATTTCTGTCTTGGGGTTACTTTAGGTCAGCTAAGGAAAGGCTGTGGTATTGTCACTCTTGTCACCTTTTTACTTTTTTTCTTTCTTTTTGTTTTTTTAGACAGCATTTCACTATGTAGCCCTTGGCTGGCTGGCTATTGCAGTAATCTTGCCTCTGTCTCCCAAGTGTTGGGATGAACAGTTACGGGCCATCTTGCCAGAGAGTAGCCTTGTCTTTCCTGAAATGAGAGTGCTGATAATGGTCATCGATTGGCATTTTTAAGAATATTTTACACTGCCCGGCAGTGGTGGCTCATGCCTTTATTCCCACCCAGAGGCAGGTGGATCTTTGTGAGCTCGAGCCTGGTCTATAGAGCGAGTTCCAGAACAGCCAGGGCTACACAGAGAAACCCTGTCTCAAAATCCCCCAACCCCTAAAAGTTTTACATTTATTTCTTTGTTGTACACATTCATGCTGTGTCGCAGGATAGAGGTCAGAGGACAGCTTTCAGGAGTGAGTCCTTTGCTTCCACATGAGTCACAGGACTCAGACTCAGGTAGTTAGGCTTAGTGACAATCATCCTACTGAGCTGTCTTGTCATCCTTTGTGTGAAGGGATGGAGGAGGACAGATTTTATTGATGTTTGGTTTTGTTGTTGCTGAGGATTAAACTTGGTCTTGAGCATGTGCTCCATCTTGGGACAGCCCCTTACAGATTTTGTGTGTGTGTGTGTGTGTGTGTGTGAGAGAGAGAGAGAGGAGAGAGAGAGGGTCTTCCTATGTAGCCCAGGCTGACTTGCAACTCACATGGTTCTTCCTGCTTCTACCTCCTAAGTGCTGGAATTAAAGGTTTTTGACTCCATACTTGACCCCTTCATATAAAGTTTTGTTTTGAGACAAGGTTTCTCTGTGCAGCCCTGGAACTCACTCTGTAGACCAGGGTGGCCTCGAACTCAGAGATCCACCTACCTCTGCCTCCCAAGTGCTGGGATTAAAGGTGTGTGCCACCACTGCCCAGCTTGAAATTGATTTTCTTTTTCTTTTTTTTTTTTTTAAATAACTTCAGCTTTATCTTTATTTTATATGCATTGGTGTTTTGCTTTCATGTATGTCTGTGTGAGGGTCAGATCTTTGGAACTGGAGTTACAGACAGTTGTGAGCTGCCTGCCATGTGGTTGCTGGGAATTGAACCTGGGTCCTCTAGAAGAACAGCCAGTGCTCCCAACCACTGAGCCCCCAAAGTTGATTTTCTTACCCAAGTTTTGTTGCCTTTTTTTTTCTGTGTATGTTCATATGTATGCAGGTGTGTAGAAGTCAGAGGCCATTTTTTATTGCCATTCCTCAGGTACCCTTCACTTTTTTTCTTTCTTTAATTTTTTTTTTTGGCCAGGCCATGGTGGTGCATTATCTTTAATTCCAGCACTGAGGAGGCAGAGGCAGGTGGATCTCTGTGAGTTCAAGGCCAGCCTTGTCTACAGAGTGAGTTCCAGGATAGCCATGGAAGTTACACAGAGCAAAACTTTTTTTCTTTTTGAGACAGTCTCTTACTGGTCTAGAACTTGGCTGGCCAGGCCAGTGAGCCCAGGAATCTGCCTGACTTGGTACTGCTCAGTACTGGGATTACAAATATATAAATATGTGATGTGTGCTTATGTATGTGTGAGCCATATACATCCTGGTGTCCAAGGGAGGAGGGCACAGAAGTAGGCATTAGATCCCCTGGAGCTAGAGTTAACAGGTAGTTGTGAGCCGTCTGATGTGGGTACTAGGGACTGGAAGAACAGCGAGCACTCCTAACCACTCCAGCCCCAACTTCTGACTTTTTGTCTTTTAAAAATATGAGTTCTGGCTGAGAGTGTTACCATGCCTTTAATCCTAGAATTGTGTAGGCAGAGGCAAGCAGTCTTTGGGAGTTTGAGGCCAGCCTGGTCTACAGAGTGAGTGTCAGACCAGCCAGAGATACTCAGTGAGACCCTCTCTCAAAAAAAAGTTTTAAAATGGGAGTTCTGGGGCTGGAGAGATGGCTCAGTGGTTAAGAGTACCGACTGTTCTTCCATAGGACCCGGGTTCAATACCCAGCTCACAATTGTGTGTAACTCCAGTTCCAGAGTACCCGACATCCTCATGCAGGCAAAACACTGATGCATATTTAAAAAAAAAAGTGGGTCTTCCCACTTGATGGGTACCCAGCTCAGGTTTTCACACTTGCAAAGACAACTATTTACTGATAAGTATCTCCCCAACCCTTTATCCAGGTTCTTTATGAAGCCCCTACTTCCTCCACTTCAAAGTGTAATCACAGGCTTCCATGAATCCTTTCCTTGCATATAGGTATAACTGAAATCATTAAAAAACTGCCCTGCCAAAAGGAGTTCTGAGCGGAAAGTGAAATCCCCAGAGTGTGGCAGAGGCTTACCAAACTCCTAGGAGGAAGCAGAAAGCTGCAAGGCAAACCTAGTGATTTCACAACCTCTGTCGGTGCACCCTGGTTCCTCTGTTAATTCTGGATAGTTGGGTCCTTGCACTGGAACAATTCTAGGCTGTCTATTCACAGATGTTTCTCACGAGTCTTGTCAAGTGATGCAGAGGTGGAAAACTAAAAAGAGGCGTCATTGTGCTATCCTTCCACCACCCCAGCAATCCACTTGAAATCAGACCACCCAAGCAAATGCCAGGGCTGCTTTCCTCCGAGCATTCTGTCAGATTACAGCAGAGAAGGCTGGCCTGGAAGGGGGTGTGGAAGGGGTGGTGTGCGGAACAGAGGCAGTCTTTCAGGGCTTGGAGCTGCCAGTTCACACAATCTCGCTTTCACACATTGCCTCCTTGCAGTTTAAAGATAATCTCAGTGCTGTGGTTGCTTTTCAGGGATGCAGGACATTTCCCTCCTGTGGGAAATGATGGCAGAAATGTGATTTGTGTGAACAGTTACAGGACACTAAGTCCACAGACATTAAGGCCTGTGCCACTTCCCAAAGAGGGTCCTCTAGCCTTTGGGAATTCTCAGAATCACAACAACTAGACCTAATAGAAAATTTCCAAGGAAGGAAGGAAGGAAGGAAGGAAGGAAGGAAGGGTCCTTCCTTCCTTTCTTCCTTCCTTTTCCTTCCGTCCTTTTGCTTTCTCTCTCTCTTTTTTTTTTTGAGTTAGGGTGTCATATATCCCAGGCTGGCCTCAGACTTGCTGTGGAACTGAGGCTGTCCTTGAACTCCTAATCTTCCTCCCTCCGTTTCCAGATGCTAGGATTCCAGGTGTGCACCTCTACATACTGTAGAACAGGAGCACTGTCTTGAGAGATTTAAAAATGGGCCTGGAGCAGTGGCTCAATGGTTAAGAGCACTGGTTGTTCTTCCTTGGTTTGATTCCCAGCGCCCATGTGACAACTCACATCTGTTTGCAACTTCAGTTCCGGGGAATCCAGCACCCTCTTCTGACCTCCAAAGGGATCAGGCATGCACGTGGTACACAGACATACATACAGGCAAAATACCTGTACACATGAAATAAAAATAAATCTTTATAAAATTGTAAGGAAAAATTGAAAATGGCAAGTGTCTCACAGCTTAATGCCAATTCCAGACAGGTTCTCATTCATGCAGAGGATGGTAATATTTAACCAGGACAGACTCACTCAGAGAAGGGTGATGTCCACATTGCAAGGTGTGCCCAGGGCTATCAAGTGCCCCCTTGAGTTGCTCACACCTTTACACGCACCTGAAGCCCTGCTGTTCCACCTGCTGGTGCCAGAGAGCAAAGTGAATGAGCATGCGGTCTGTGGTTGGCAAAGCTGAGAGCTGATGCGTATGGACAAGGACAATATTCTATGGGCAGGATGAGGACAGGGAAGTAAGTTGTGGGGGATCTCGGGAGGAAGAGCAGAGCCGTGTGCCAGAAAGGGGCTGGGATGGAAGGCAGAAAGTTTGGCGAATGAGAAGATGTGGGATTTTGGATGAAGGAACAGCAAGAGCCAAAATTCAGTTCTTTAAGATGTCACCTCTGTATTCCTGTATTCTGTCACCCAAGGACTGCTTCAGTCTCAAATCCTATTCTCTCTCTGACAATTGTATTGGAGTTTAGAAGAAAATAACAGGGCAAGTGAGCTGTAAACCATGGCAGCCACCAGCAAGAGGGACATGGCGAGGAGGAAAACAGCCATGCCTTTTTAGTTAAACTGGTATGCTCATCAAGGCAGGTCGGCAAGCAGCCATGTGGTGAGAGCCCAAAGTAGGCTTAATGCATAAAGGCAGGAGGACCGCTTCATCGGGCAGCTGTCTGGAGCTGGCCCTGTGCTGTGAGACAACATGCTTACATTCTGGCTAGTATTTGAAAGAGAGAAAAGAAGAAGGAAGTTAGGATTTTCTGCGTGAGGACTCAGAAAAGTGGGCAAATTGAATAGCTTCATGGCCATGACTCCAAAGCAATTGTTTTTTGTATTCCTAGCTGGCCTGGATCTGCGTGTAGACCAGGCTGTCTTAGAATGTACAGAAATTCACCTGCCTCCCAAGAGTTAATGCATGTGCCACCATGCCTGGCTTGTTTTTGTTTTTCCATAAGACAGTGTCTCAATTTGACCAGGCTGGCCTGGACCTCAGCTTGGAGCCAGAGACAACCTGAACTTTGATCCTTCTGCCTCCACCTCCTGAGTACTGAGACTGCAGGCAATATGATCATTGCCCAGAACCTGTCCACCACACCCGTATCTGATCTCACTCTCTGAGCCCCTGGAGCTGTCTGCTGCTTCTGTGGCACAAACTTGCCTGGCTTGACTCTCTCCAGGATCTCTCTGATAACTTTGGCTTATCTCAGGCTATTTTTATTTCCTGTCTTCTCCATTTAGTATTTCTGAGTACTGTCTTGGGCCTGATTCCCACTCTTCTGCCTCTGCTTCAGTAGCCTCAGAATAGCATCCTCACCCAAAGATCCTGGCTGTGTAGCTCAGTCCTCAGCTGACTCAGGCTCCGACACGTTTCCAGCTTCCATCCACACCTTTCTAGACATGCCAGCTAGATCTAGCCACAGACACTTCCAGTGTGGTCCAGAATCTGTACAGGTCCTCTCCTTTCCAACACAGCCTGAAAAAAGCAGTCTCCTGGCAGCCTTTCCATTTTAACCAACTTAGAGTTCCTGAGCCTGTGATATCTACTCCAGGTCTCTAGAGTCCCAGACTCCTCCATCCCGAACTGCTGCCCCTTAATTTAACCCATTCATGCCAGCAGTCATGACCTGACATTGCCCTTCCTGAACATTGCATGTCCCTCATGATGACCGGAATGCTCAGACTCTTGTTACTGTGTCCCCCTCCACTGAGGTCAACTCCTAACTGCTCCAGTCTGCTGGTTTCCTGGTGACTGTTCTCTTTACACTCTCACCTCTAAGGCTCCATGACCTTCTTCCAGGCTGGGTGTGGTAGTACAAGCTCATAATTCAACACTTGGATGGTAGAGGCAAGAGAGTCAGGAGACCAGGGTCACCCGCAAATTAGAAACAAAGAAGGAAAGAAAGAAAAGAACACATTAATGAGTAAACAATGCAAAACTGAAAACTGAGACAGATGTGGTGGCCCATACCTTTAACCCCACCCCAGTAATCAAAAGGCAGAGGCCGGCAAATCCTGTGATCTGGAGGCCCACAGGGCTACATAGTGAGACCCTGTCTCTAAAAAAGAAAACTAGCCAAGCAAAATACCTGAGTACAGCCTTCTCATTTGCAGAACACAAGCACGCTCTTTTTAAAGCATAGGTGATCTGATACCAGTTAAGGAGCGCCTCCCGTCTTGGCTCCCACGTGACACTGCTGCCTTTACTCTTACCTGGGCTCCGTGTGATCAGGTTTGATGCTCTTCCAAGGCCAAGAACAAGGCTTTCTCTTGGCGGCCCTGCCACACCATTTTATGAATTGCTTTGTGTAGGGAATGGACAGGAAATGGGACGAGAAAGCAAGTAGCACGAGTTAAGACTGTGCCCATAGGAGGGGTCTCAGGGCCAAGAAGTTCCTGTGTCCTTCTCGAGACCACTCTGGACATCACTACCAGTGGCAGGGAAGACAACCCAGAGTGTGCCTTGCCCTTCAGATAGGTTCTCAAATGCTTGCTCCCCCCACACCTTCTTTGAGACAGGATCTTGTTACCATCATATAGCCAAAGCTGGCCTCAAATTCAGGGCAAATCTCCCTGCTTCAGTCTCCCAAGTGCTGGGATTACAAGCATGTGACACCATGATGGGCCAGTGTATTTGTTTACTTTTTGAGACTGGGTCTCAGTGCGTGATCTTAGCTGACCTAGAGCTCACTATATAAACTAGGCTGTCTTCAAATTCGTAGAGCTCCATCTGGGATTAATGGTGTTTACCTTGAACTTCTGATCATCCTGCTTCCACTAGAGTTTATGCTGTGCTGAGATTAACAGATGTATGCCATCCTGCCCCGTGTATGCTGTGCTGAGATTCCAGACGTATGCCATCCTGCCCCGTGTATGCTGTGCTGAGATTACAGATGTATGCCATCCTGCCGCCGTGTATGCTGTGCTGAGATTACAGACGTGTGCCATCCTGTCCCGTGTATGCTGTGCTGAGATTACAGATGTATGCCATCCTGCCCTCTTTATGCTGTGCTGAAGATCAGACCGAGGGCTTCATACTTGCTAAGCAAGCATTCTACCGAAATAAGTTACATCCCATTTTTTTTTTCAACATGTCCCTCTAGCCCTTGTATTTTGAGGTCAAAGTGTCATTATCACATTGTATGAACTTTGGGAGACAGAAAAGAGGCCACCCATACTTCCCTCGGTCTTGTTGCATTGTGTTTTGGTGTGTTTTCCTGCCAGCCTAACGAAACTAACTTGACCAAACTAATTTGGCACTTAGAGAATGGAACATTTTTGTATGATTTCAGGATATTTTGTTTTGTTGTTTTGTTTTGAGATGGGGTCTTGCTGTGTGGCCTAGACTGACTTCACACCCACGATGTCGGTAGCCTCAGTTTACAGTATTCCTCCTGCTAGCCTCATGATGCTGGGATTACAGGTGCGCACTGCCATGCCAGACTATAGGGGTTTAATGTGCTACTTTGGAGTCAGGAGCTCGAGTGCAGAATATAACAGGAAAGCAGGGAAGTCAGGGAAGCTCAGAGCTAATCAGGAAATATGAAACACATGAAGAGATTTCCCTCCAAACCAGGAAAAGGGGCCTTGTAAGCCCCAGCCCAGCAACGCTGCTCCCAGGGCCCTCACATCCTACTGCAGTGGAAATGCTCCTTATCCGCCGCTGGCCTTCATCTTCTGGGCCTTTTCTCGCCTCCCTCCTTTCTTTTGGGAACCCCACTACTTTAGTTTCATTTCTTTTGTGATAAAAGACCCTGGCAAGGAGCAACTTAGGGGAGAATGGGGTTTATTTTGACTTAGGATTCCACATTACAGTCCAATGTTATGGGGAAGTTAACATGGGAACTTCAAACAGCTAGGCTTCATGCCTGCGGTTAAGAGCGAAGAGCATGTAAGGCATAGATGCTCACTGCTTATGCTCAGCTTGATTTTTCTACTCTTACATAGTTCAGGGTTTCCCTGGCTGCCCAGGGAATGGAGCCACCCACAGTGGTTTGGGGCTTCCCATATCGATTAACTTAAGATAACCTTCCCACAGACAAACCCACAAACCAACCCAATGTGGAGAGTCTCTAATTGAGAGACTCCCCAGATGATTATAAGGTTGAAGGAAGTTCACAGTTAAAGCTAACCGTCCCACCCACTTTCCTCCCAACCCTCTGAGGGATCTCCCTTCCCTGTCAATCACTCTGTACCTCACCCCAGCATACTCTTGGCATGTGTCTACTTGTCTCAGTTACTAATACACCAGACTGTGAACTCTTAAGAGGGGAGGAGCTGCGTCCTGCTGGTCTTAGTGTGTTGCTCACACTGTAGCTGTCCACTGAATGTAAAGAACTTTAGCTTTGCTCCCTCTTATCAGTTCAGTAAAAGTGCTGTTCCAGTCTGAGCAGCTGGGGCCTTGAGGTTATGTCTTCTGTATAGGTGTGCTTGGACCTCGCCATTCTTCTAAATAACTGCCTACCCCTTTAAGAGCCAGCTGGTGCTCTATGAGTGGGAAAAGTTGACACTGGTAACGTCATTTCTGTGACTTGGAGTGAAAGCTCATAGTCCTCATCGGGCTCGTCAGTGTGACCCTTACATGAGAAGGCTCTACCTCTGACTTACTGAAGATGTGCCCCAACATCCAGCTCTTTGAAGTTCAGGAAGGAAGCCCTTGCTCATGCCTTTTGGGAACAGGGGTCATTTACTTTAGCCACATAGTAATTGATAATCTTCTGTTTGTCCTGCAGCATTGCTTGTCTCAGGCTTACTGTCCTATCGCTAGAGTCAGACCTGGGTCCAGAGTCGCGCTCAGACACTGCTCTGAGATTTTTTTTTTTTTAATGTACATGGGTGTTTGCCAGTGTGTACAGTGTGTATGTGGCCTGAGGAGGTCAAAGAGGGCATCAAATCCCCTGGAACTGGGGTGCCTGTGAGCCACCCTGTCAGTGCTGGGAATTGAATGTGGGTCCTCTGTGAATTGAATGTGGGTCTCAAGTGCTCCTAACCTCCCAGCTATTCTCCAGCCTCCTGCCCCCGGGATCTTGAGCTACCATCCCCCGCACTGAGCTTTCCCATCTACATCAGGAGTGCTTGTCTCTCATATGGCTGTGGTGGAGGTTATATGAGGAAATCTGTGGTTGTCTTTTTCAATAGAGCCATAAACACAAAAGCTGACCAGAGTATCTGTATCAAGTCTTTGCAGAATGAAATATGATGAATATTTCCTTCCTCCTTTTTTTTTGTTTTGTTTGTTTTTCGAGACAGGGTTTCTTTGTGTATCTTTGGCTGTCCTGGAACTCACTCTGTAGACCAGGCTGACCTTGAACTCACAGAGATCTACCTGCCTGCGTCTGTCTCCCGAGTGCTGGGGTTAAAGGCGTGCACCACCACCACCGCCTGACTCCTCTTTCTTCCTTTTACCTGTGTATCTGCATGTGTGGAGGTCAGGGGACAACTTGCAGAGAGTTCATTCTCTCCTTCCACCACGTAGGTTTCGAGGATCAAACTCAAAGTGACAATCACCTTTACCCACTGAGCCATCTCGTCAGCCTGTCAATACATTATAGAAATAAAGGAGAGAAGCTGAGTCACTGCCCAGCTAGGTGTGGTTGCACATACCTGTAATCCCAGCTCTGGAGAGGCCATAGCAGAAGGTTCGAGTTCTCTGCCAGTCTGGTAAACAATACTGAGTTTCAGGCTGCAACAGAGACTCTCGTCTCGGGGTGGGGTAAAGGGATCTGTAGATAGTCAATTCTGTAAGGCAATATGGAGTAAGTTTCTCAAAAATAAATAGCAAATAACTTCCTAATGATGTGACACATTGATCAATTCTGGGTGAATAGAATTCACAGTAATGTTACGTGATGAGCCTGGCACATAGTAGACATTTAGGAAATGTCACCTTCCCTTAGTCCTCATTCCCTTCCTGTCCTCACCTAACCTCAGCCTCTCTTCCAGGGAGAGCCCAGGTTTCCTTAGGGGAGAAGTAGAAGTCCCCATATGTCACAGTGTTAGTCTCATCTGGTCCCAGGCAAGAGACCACTGTTGTGCTGCAGGTTTCCTGGCATGAGGCAGTGCTTTGGGAACAAAAATGCACTACAGTGTGGTATTTGTTCCCCAACCTTTTCTGAGATGCTGCTCTGTCACAGGCCCCTCAGCAAACCCCAGGGAGCCTGAAGGATGGACCAGACCCAGATGCCTCCAGCTGCAGAGCACTCCCAGCTCACTAGTTAGGGTGAGCCTGGTTAGGGCTCCAGGGCCACACCTTGAGGACATTAGAGAAAGGGGAGGAGAGACTCTGTGGACAGGGTAGTCACATCACTCTTAGCACCATCCTA
This sequence comes from Bramus lutescens, assembly GCA_001685075.1. Taxonomy (NCBI): domain Eukaryota; kingdom Metazoa; phylum Chordata; class Mammalia; order Rodentia; family Cricetidae; genus Bramus; species Bramus lutescens. Next base: position 269,091 of record LOEQ01003303.1, read on the forward strand.
AAGAATCTGCTACCTGACTGTCCTGTGATAGAAATGGAACCTTGCCTTGAGCTTCAAGCTGCCTATTAAACATGCACACTTTAGCCAGGTGTATATGCACCAGCTCCTGAAACTGCTACTTGAGCTGCCCCTTGGTTCCTGTGTCCTGTGGTGACAGACTGTACTAGCCAGTTTCTTGGCTGGGGCATCTGATTTCAGTGACTTGGGCTTGCTTGCGCTGGTACATATCTGCTGGCTTTGCAAGCAGGGTAGACCCTGAGCCAGAGCTTCCCTGCAGGCCGACTGATCCTGAGGGAAGACTGCTAGTAGGAATAACTTCAGGACCAGTCCCCGTGGCCCTTGGTGACCACTAGAGCCTCACTTTGTCACACTGAATTTCAGGAGTCACCAAAGCAGAGGTGTGTGTCCGACAGACAGGATACAGTCTGGTGGAGGAGGTTGAAAGGAGGTACAGGGTCCATAAGATGAGCTGTGATTCCAGCTGGTGCTCCACTCAGGGTGTGGTACTGGGGTGCTCAGGCATAGCTTTACCCTAGGCGCTGCTGGTCCTGGTGGGAAGATAGATCTCCTGTATAGAAAAGCCATAGGACATTCTTGGTACTGACACTTAGCTCCGTTAAGTTTCAGAATAGGAAGCTCCTGCCCCTTCACCATGACTAGTGTTTTTTCCACACCTGTGAGCTGAGGGGCTTGCTCTCAGTGTCTGTGACACCATCACAGTGTTTAAGAATTGGGTCTGTAGAGCGAGGAGTGATGCTACACACCTGTGATCCCAGCATTTGGGAGGTGGGCTCATGAGGATCAGAAGAGCAAGGCCATCCTGGGCTGGTATTTACATGTTGGGTAAAGTTTTACTCTTCTGACTTTTTGGATTTTTTTTTCTTTTGGGGGAGCTCACCACCCAGCTCCCAAATAAATCACACACAGAGGCTTATTCTTAGTTATAAATGCCTGGCCTTAGCTTGCCTGGTTTATTGCCAGCTTTTCTTAACATAAATTATCCCGGGGCTTTTATCTTTCACTATTCCTGTTTACCTTTTCTTTCTTACTTACTCAGTGTCTGGCTGTTTAACTACAGGGCTAGGGGGTTAGCCCCTGAAGTCCTCCTCCTTCCCAGATCTCTTTTTTTCCCCCAGATTTCTCCTCATATTTTTCTCTCTGCCT
>LOEQ01003303.1:270289-283662 GCA_001685075.1 Bramus lutescens
CTGTTCAGCTCTTTATTAGCTCATCAGGTGTTTTAGATAGACACAGTAAAACAGTTTCACAGAGTTAAACAAATGAAACATAAACAAAAGTAACACACCTTAAAATAATATTCCCCAATATTTACAATTTGAGGCTGACCTGAGTATATGAAACTCTTGTCTTCTAAAACAAAAAAAGTTCAGGTCTGAGAACAAACTGTAGGGACTCCAGCCAGTGGCACTCTGGCCTCTCTCCTAACTGTTTCTCCCAGAGTTCCTGCAGGCTGTGGAGCAAGACCTGAACTCTATACTCGTGAGCAGGATTGATGAACACAAACTGTCCTTGCCACCAAAAAGGCCACCTAAGCAAAGAGGAGGGTGGGAGCAAGACAACGGAAGCACAGGCAGACTGTATTCTGCTGCTGACTTCCATTTCTGGTTTTTTTGAGTATTCTGCTGATCTCCTGATTCTCATTCTATAGTCCTGCTGGTGTGGAACTCAGTAGGTAAGCCCAGGCTGGCCTAGAACTCTTTGGATCCTAATTCTCCTGCCTCGGCCTCCAGAGTGCTGAGATCACAGACATACTACCATACTGAGCTATAAGGAATTTTGTTTTCTTTCTTTCTTACTTTCTTTTTAAGAATGAGAAAGAAAAGGAAACACTTTCCAGGCCTTTTCATCTGAGACCTTCTCCCTCCTCACAAGTGTGCCTGATTAACAGTGAGTGTTGGCAGCCAGCAGCGTGTTTCCGTCCCAGAACCTTCTGTTCGTCTCTAAAAAGTAATAGGAATAAAATGCTCTCTGTAGACTAAGAAATAACAGGGTAGAGTATTTAGTTCGGTGGTTGAGTTCTCTTGCCTCACAAGCACAAGGCCCTGGGTTCCATCTCCAGCGCCAGAAAAAAGAACAATAAAAAATAAAAGGGCTGGATAGATGGCTCAACAGTTAAGAGAACTGGCTGCTCTTCCAGAGAACCCGGATTTAGTTCCCAGCACCCACAGGGCAGCTCACAACTGTCTGTAACTCCATTTCTAGGGGATCCAACAACCTCACACCAGTATACATAAAATAAAATTAAATAAATTTAAATGAATAAATAAATAAAACAGTACAGGAAGGTCTCTACCGCCACCAACCACATTACCCCCTCCCCACCAAAGTGAAGAAAGTACCAGGGTTAAATATTGTGACCCCCTCTGGATCTGGGCACTGAGAACACCTATGTGGGGCCAACTGGTTCCAGAAAGGTAAAGCATTCAGATGAAGAGACTTGGTTGCAGAGCGGACCAGAACCTTGGATACTTGGGACTTGGGATTGCCTGCTGGCCCCTGGTCAGGGATGTTTCCTCCTATCAATAACTAATGCTTTTTTCTCTCCTTCCCAGGATCCCTCTGTGACCCAGCTGACCAATGCCCCTCAGGGTGGCCTGGCTGAATTTAATCCCTTCTCGGAGGTTGGTGACTATATCCTTTCTCTGAGTTGTGCAGTCTTCTGGGAGGTAGTGGCATGTGTGTTAGCGGGAGGTGCCAAGGTGTCAGGGGCAAGGAACATGGCAGAAAAAGAACAGCTCTGGAGAAGTTAACATCCTCAGAGGGACAGTCCAAATGTGGACTTGGGGTAAGGTAAAAATGGAGACGTCACTGGAAGTCACTGAAGTTCTCCTGTCAGTTCTGTGACAGGGCAGTGCTGGAAAGCCTTGTATCTAGCAAGGCCAAGAGTGTGGGTTAGGGGGTATGGGTTAGAGGTCATTGTTCCCTAAGCCTAAGCCTTGTTGGCCAAAAAACTGCAGGAGAGAGCCCAGATCAGGTCCCTCACTGTGATTTGCCACTAGTAGAATCCACTCATTTCCCTCCTTTGCCCCACACAGACAAATGCAGCAACAACGGTTCCTGTCTCACAACATCCTGGGCCCTCGCAGCCAGCAGTTCTCCAGCCCTCAGTGGAGCCTGCACAGCCAACACCCCAGGTACAGGTTGAGAGTTCTTTGGCTTCAACTATGGAATCACCCATGTCCATAGTTGAACCCATAGGGTTGGGGGCAGCAAAGGACCTTTGTCCCTGAGGTGGCTTGTGAATTTCTTTGGAGCCAACCTATGGCGTCACTCTTTCACTCCCCACCCCTGAAGTAAGCACTACTCACTGGGCTAGCATCCTTGGTGTCTTCAGAGAACGTCTGCCCTGCTGTGCCACTTAGGTCCTTCTTAGGTCCCAGAATATCATTATTTTTTTGTTTGTGATACTGGGAATCCAATCGGGGTCCTTATAAACGCTCTGTCACCAAACTGCAACCCTGGCCCCTCTCTTTTTCAACCTCATTTATTCCTGCCTTCCATCCTGTTTGCCTTTGCCTTGTCACTTGGTCTGCTGAACCTTGTCTGCTTGTGCCTGACGCTGGCCTCTGTCACCTCCCCACCCTCAACCCCACCCGAGCTTCTCACTGCCCTGGTGAGCATGGCCCACAGTGGAGTTGTGTATTGCAGCTCCTGCTTAGGCAGGCCAGCAAGTTTCTGCCTGCCCGATTCCTGGCAGTGGGTGGGCCCTCAGAGAGGCAGATGCTACTAGGAGGAGATAGTAATCCCAGGGACAGCTAGCTACATGCAAAAGCTTCCAAAGGTAGGCCTAGTGTAGATGAGCGAGAGGGTGGGCTGGGCACCTAGAGCCTTCAGGCTGGCTCCTAGAACCCTCACTGTGACACTGTACAGTCAGTGCTAATCCCAGTGTCTGAAGTTCACCTCCCAGAGGCAGCCTTCACTCTCTGGAGAAGTGCTTTGGTGAAATGTGTACACATATGCCTAATTGTCATCCTGTGAGATGGCCAGTGGACTGCCAGCTCCGGAGGACCACAGTCTCATTCTTCAGGAGGACAATGGGGCCAAACAGTGGTGGCAGCAGCAGGAGCAGGACCCTGGGCCCAGTTCTACTCAGCCTCACCTGAGAGTCCTTGAGCTGCCTCATTAGAAGGCTCTGCCCTGCCTGCAGAGGTGATAAAGCTTGGTCCCTGCCTGCCATGAAAGTCAGGCATCATGGCCTGCCTCCAAGGCATGGCCAGACACTGTTCAGGTGGGCCTAGGAGGCAGCTCCTTGGGCAGAGTAGGGAGGAAAGTTGCCTTGGTGTGAATTCCTGGGGCTCTGGTGTCCATGGCCTGCCTCATCCTCCCTCTGCTTTCTGCTGGCAGCTTAGCATTGTTTCAACTTTGCACACATGCTTTGGGTTCTTCCCTGTAGCTTCAGGTCTCTGGGTTTCTGGCTTCAGGTTGGGCTCCTGTGAAGTCTTTCCCCTTAGGTGTTACCCAAAGGACAATATAATTCAATTTAGCTTGGACTCCAGTATGGGGGACTAGACAAGCCATGGGGGAAGGGGAGGAAGTGGAGAGTCTTGGCAAAGACCAAGGAGTCAAAGGTGGTATAAGGGTAGTGGGCGGTGGATCACCTAGGCACTTGCATGGTATTCCTTAGTACCCGAGGCACTTTATTGGACAGCACTGCCTCTGAGATCTCCTGCTAGCTCTTCCTGCCTGGGTGAAGTGCCTCTGCTGGCCTACCTGGGCTGACACTGTTCCTTTCTCATTTCTGGCTGTTCCCTGCTCCTGTCCTCTCTAGGCTGTTGCAGCTGCAGCCCAGGCAGGCCTGCTTCGGCAGCAGGAAGAATTAGACAGGAAAGCTGCTGAGCTGGAACGCAAGGAGCGAGAGTTGCAGAATACCGCGGCGAACTTACATGGTAAAGAAGACTGTTGGGATCTAGCCTATTCTACCTGGCAGTGCACTGAGCTATCTTCATGGGAGATCTTGCAAAGCTTTTGATTTTGGAAGCATATTGGTTTGGGGAGCTCAGCATAGTGGCAGTATCTGTAGTCCTAGTATGTGGGAGGTGGAGACAAGAGGGTCACTGCAAGTTCCAGGCAAGCCAAGGCTCTAATATAGCAAGACTGCATCAAAAATAAATAAATAAATAAAAAGGAAAGAAGGGTACTGGTTCTGGGGTAGAGAGCAATAAGGCAGAAGTTAGGATACCAGCAGAAAAGGCCTGACAGATGTGGGCTATTTTTGCATTCCTTCCTAGCTCTGAAATTCTTTGATTCCCTGGGCCCAGAGTTCCATGTTGTTTAAATTACTTCCCAGAGGGAGACATAAACAAGGTCCCAATGACAAAGTTCTCTCTGTGGAACCACTATTGGGCTTCCTGCCAGAGCATAGGTGAGGGGTTACTTCCAGGGGTGTGGGTGCTCTTCCAACAGGCCATACCTGGAAAGCCTTACCCAGCAGGGATGAAGATTTCCCTGTAGTGGTGTAGATGGAGCCCCCTTCCTTATAGACTCTAGCCCCACCCCCAAGGCCATGTGTGATTAAAGCAGAATTGCAAACTACGTGTTGTAGGGAATATCTGGATACTTAGATGAGGGTCTACTGACCAGTCCCCCTCCATGAGGGGAGGTAAATGGTCCACAAGCCCAGCTGGGATAATGCTTTTGCTACAGGATGCAGCTGAACTCCCAGACTTGACTGGGAGGATAGTCACCCTATACATGCTTATGATGACAACCCTGGTTGTCCTGCTTATGTGCTGGTCACTAATAAAAGTAGTTTAAAAGGCATGTAGTAGCTTGCCCAGCATTCAAGAGGTAAAAGCAGGCAGATGCTTGCAGCATTAGGAAGGTTGAGAATCGCTGACTTACGATATTTAGCTCTCTAATGTAGTCAGGCTTCATTGTCTTGGAGTAAACTTGTGGGTATCTCTCTGGCTCCCTCTTTGATCTCACATCATGTTCCATGAAGCCCCCTGAAACTCCTGAACTCTGCTTGTAGGGGCATTTCTGCAAGCTCTGCTTTGCCTATAAACTGGGCCAGTATGTGCTTTCCTCCATGCCACTGATGAGGCTGAATCCTTTTTACACAGTGAGAGACAACAACTGGCCGCCCCTACCCTCGTGGTGCCCTGTCAAGCCTTGCTTCTATCAGGACTTCTCCACGGAGATCCCTGCTGACTACCAGCGGATATGCAAAATGCTTTACTATCTCTGGATGTGTGAGTTCCGGGGTGCACTGACATTGTCTTGAGATGCCTGTGTTTACTTTGGGCCTTGCTCCCTGGGGTCAAGACCTCTCACAGACTTTGTCCTTCCCAGTGTTTGGGCTGGCATGGGGAGGTTCTTTATGTCCTGTCTGGGAACCTGCTCAAGAGGGCCAGCTAGACTTCTTTGAAAGGGAAAAGGGACTATCCAGAGACTTTTGTGTTACTATAGAGAGCTCACCGCAATGAAAGGCTCAACTTGGGTGAAGGCCTCTCCTTCTACAGGCCTCTAGGTTCCAGCAGTGAGGAAAAATTCTGCACCTTCATTGTGGGCCTTTGAGAAAGAGTTATTTCATTCCCGAGGATGAGCCCTGGGTCTGCACCTTACCACATCTATCCCTGAAACCTAGGTCTCACTGTCACCTCCTAAGAAAGCTTGGTCCCTGGTGTGAGGTCCCAGAGAACCAGGATCTGAAAGCCAATCTTGCCTAAATATAGACCAAAGTCCCTTACTGTATTTGCAGCCTTCCTCACAGCAGGCCTTTCCCAGGGAGTGGCTTGCTTTATGGGCAGCCAGGCCTCAGGCCACCTTGGGTCAAACCTCTTTTCTCTCCTTGCCCCTTTCCAGTGCATTCAGTGACTCTGTTTCTAAACCTCCTCGCATGCCTGGCCTGGTTCACAAGTAACGCCGCTAACGGAACAGCCTTTGGCCTCTCCATCCTTTGGTTTGTGATCTTCACCCCCTGTGCCTTCCTTTGTTGGTACCGACCAATCTACAAGGCTTTCAGGTGAGTGGAGCTAGTACAAGGGAATGAGGGTATGTCTGGCATCCCAGGAGCAGTCAATAGATCCAAGTTCTGGGTCCCATCACAGTCCTAGCTCAGAACAGAGTAGTGGGGAAATTGCTTTCCTTTTCTCACTGAGTCAGAGCAGACAAAAGCCGTTTACCTCAGCCTACCCTGTAAGTGAGGTTAGCTAGAGGCCTGTTCATGAATGAACACAGGCAAATGAGAGGGACCGGGAGCCCCCCTGCTGTGGTACTCTTCCTAGGCTGACTGACTGGCAGGCAGGGATTTAGTTGCTGTGAAGAGGGAGCACCTTCCTGAGACTTGAGGCGCTGCCCTTTGGATGTCAGATGCTGTGGCTCACCATTATGCTCTCAGGCATCTATTGCCAATATGTGAGCATAAATGTATGGTATCTCTAAGACATTCTGGAGATTTGGAATTAAGCTTCATGCTTAATGCTTTTAGGGCTGGGATGAAGAGCCGGAAGTATCAGCAAGGCAGATCCTGAATTTGAATAGTATTCTGATTCTCAAGGTCAAAGCCAGGGATATGGCTCAGTTGATAGTGCTTGCCTTGGATGTGCAAAGCCTGGGCTCTATTACAGCCCCACATAAAACTAGGTTTAGTGGCATAAGCCTGTACTCCCAGCATTTGGGAGGTGTAGAAAGGAGGGTCAGAAGTTTAAGGTTACATAGGAAATTAAAAGACCAGCCTGGGCTTCAGGAGACCCTTGTCTGTACCTAAAACAAAACAGCACAGCGGTGGAGGTACTTAATTCTTGAGGAGTCTTTGCTAGTGTGCTTCTGAAGTCTACAGGGTGTGTGTGTGTGTGTGTGTGTGTGTGTGTGTTAGGTGCAGTTTAGTGCATTGAACTCACAGACCTTAAAGATTGTATGAGTGTTTTGCCTGTGTGAATGTTTGTGCACCATATGCATGCAGTGTCCTCAAAGGCCAGAAGAGTGTGTTGGATCCCTTGAGACTGTAATTAGAGACAGTTGTGAGACACATGTGGATCCTGGGAATCCTAGGTCTTCTAGAAGAGCAACTAGTGCTCTAAACTGTTGAACCATCTCTCCAGCCCTAGGTTTATCTGTTTGTGGTTTTGGTATGTGTGTGTACATTCACATATACATACATGCCATAGTCCACGTAAGTATTTCAAAGGACAACTTGTGAGAGTTTTCTCCTTTCATCCTTTGGGCTCCAGGATTGAACATAGAGCATCAGACTTGGCGGCAAATCCCTTTCCCCGAGGAGCTGTCTCACTGTCTCTCTTGTGATTTACTTCTTCTCTCTCCACAGGTCTGACAACTCTTTCAGCTTCTTCGTGTTCTTCTTTGTATTTTTTTGTCAAATAGGGATCTACTTCATTCAGATGATTGGCTTGCCTAACTTGGGGACCAGGTAAGATCTGAGGTATCATAGAGGATTCAACTTCCTTGCCATTTTCTAACTCTTGGAGAGCCTGTTTTGACCATGGTGGAGAAAGGGTAGAGGGTATCCTACGATCTGCCTGGGTTCTCCGCTGTGTGACGAACATCTCCTGGGGAGACGGAACATACATCATCTTGCCCCAGATAGGGAGTCCATGACAGAACAAAGTACCAATACCACCAAAGCCTAGCTTGGTGAACCAGTAAGTTTTATTAGGGTTACTTACAAGGATATGGGTGAGGTGACTGACTGGAGCAGAAACAACTCAGGCAGCTGCATTACCAAAGCCCACCCCAGCATGGGCAACAGTCCATGAAGCTGGGAATCTACAGCACACTTCACAGCCTGTAGGCTGCTCCAGAGGCTGGAGAGTGTCCTTTCAATTAACTGTCTACATCACTCCCAGGCATCTGCTGTGGTGTCAGAGTCTTCTTTGCAGCTCAGCTTCCTTTGGCAAAGGAGAGCTCTCAGCTTTTATTGCTTTCTCTATCAGGGAGGGCCCTAGTGAATCTGGTCAGTTTCAGGAACTTCCTAAAGCTATTTTGAATCGTTTACCTTCCTGCTTGAGCTTCCTATAGGATAGAATGTTTCAATTTCTGAGGAAATTCCATGCAACACCTTCTTTCCTGGTCATCTTTTTTTTTGTGGCTCTAGGGATCAGACCCAGAACCTTGTGCATGCTATTCAATCCTCTGTCTCTGAGCCACACGCCAGCTTCCCATTATCCTACAGTAGCTACCTGTCTTTCCTTATTCTCTACATTCTATGGCGTATAGATGAGTGTCACTCCAGCCTGGGATTTATTATATATAATATATCCCAGAGTGGCCTCAAATTTATGGTGATCCTCTTGCCTGCCTCCAGAGAGCTGAGATTTCAAGTACAAGCTACCATGCCAGTTAGGCTTAAGTCTTTAGGGCTATGTCCAGCACAGTATGGCAACTTCTTGCTTTCTCCTGCAGCACCCTTCCAGGGACTGATGGATGCCCTGGCCTTTGAAGCCCCAAAGTTACACCTTACCTCTCAAACTCACTGTGTTATCCCAAAATAACCATGAACTTCTTGTCATTCTGCCTCCAGGCTGTACCTGTTTTTTTTGTGTGTGTGGTTTTTGTTTTGTTTTGTTTTTCCTGATTTTGTTTTTTATGTAGCACTTGAAATGGAATCCAGGGCCTCATGCATGCTAGGCAGGCCCTCTACCAGTGGAGCAACATCTTCAGCTCTCATCTTACTTCTTCTCTCAGGGCCTTGTGACTGCAGGAGATGAGGCCTGCCTCCTTGGAGAGGCATCTTGCCATTCTGGAACATGTAGCTGGTTTGAGTTTCCTGGCTAACTGCATCTTACTTAGCTCAGAATTAATTTCCAAAAGAAAAGCTGATAGCTGACGTTTTCCTTTCTACCCCAGTGCACAGGGAACATTGCAAAAATGTCAAGCTGGCATGGGGCTGAGAGCTTGAGCCTAGAAGGGTGGCACTATTTTGATCCTAGCATTCTGAGCCTGAGCACACTGCCCTCCTGCCACCCTGCTTCCTTCTCAGTCTACTGCTCTAGTCTGGACCCTTTTGATGGACAGTCCAGTTTCATTACTTATTACTTTAAGCTGGATGTTGTTAGGAAGGCTGGATTGGCCAAGTGTGGGTGGCCTGTGTCTATAATCTCAGCACTTGGGAGATAAGGCAGGAAGATGGAAAGTTTAAGGTTAGCCTAGGATATGTAGTGAGTTCTGGGACAGCCTGGAATACATAGAAAAACCCAGTCTCAAACAACAAATGAGCTGGTGGCATATACATTTAATATTAGCACTCAGGAAGGCTGAGGCAGATGGATCTCTTAGTTTGAGGCCACCATGATCTACATAACAAGATCTAGGCCAGCCAGGGTTATAGTGAGATGGGTGTCTCAAACAAACAAAATAAATAAATCAGTGGTGATGGGGTTGGGCATACTATGATTAATAACTGCCATTTGTACTCTGGACTGGGACTCTTGAGATTTGACATCTAGTCCTGGCCCTGACCTCACTGGTTTGCACTCTATGAGCTCTGCTGGATCCTGCCTGTTTTTGCCTTCCCATAGACCTTCTGTGAGCATTTTGTTTTCTCTTTCTTTGTGTATGTGTGTGTGTATGTATGCATGAATGTTCATGTAGAGAGGTCATTCTTCAAGCACCATTCACCTTGTTTCTTGTTTACCTTTTTATTTTGTGTGCCTGAGTGTGTGTGTATGTGTGTGTGTGTGCATGCCTGTGTGTGTGTGTCTCAAGTGCATGCATCCTGATGGAGATCAGAGGACAACTTGCAGGAATCGGTTCTCTATCTACCACTTGAGTTCCAGGAATTGAACTCAGGTCATCACACTTGGCAGCAAACACCTTTACTTGCTGAACCATTTTGCCACCTCTCTACTTTGTTTTTTGATACAGGATTTCTCGTTAGCCTGGAATTTGCTGAAAAGGCTAGTTAAACCAGCAAACTCCAGGGATCCGCCTGTCTCTGCCTTCCCAGTGCTGGCTGGGATGATAAGCATAGGCTTTTTTTATATGGGGTCTGAGGTTCTGAATTCAAGTCTTAATGCTTACGCTGTAAGCACTTTACCAACTGAGTTCTCCTATACAACAAGGCTGTTGATCTTGCTGCCTCTGCCTCCCAATTGCTAAGATTACAGGTATAAGCCACAGCACTCGGCTTTAATACACTACGTACCTTTGCTCACTGAACCATCTCACTGTCCCCTTTGGTTTTAGGACCCTTTTTAAAAAGAAAAAAAAAAAAAGTAGGCTGGGGCTGAAGAGATAGCTCAATGGTTAGTAGCACTAACTGTTCTTCCAGAGGACCTGGTTAATTCCCAGCGGCCACGTGGCAGCTAACAACTGTCTGTAACTCCAGTTTTAGAGTATCTGACATCCTCACACAGACACAACAATGCACAGAAAAAATAAAAATAAGTAATTTAAAAAAATCTCTGGATTCCCAGAGAACCTAGACAATAATGAGGGCCCTAAGGGAGACATACATAGATCTAATCTACATGGGAAGTAGAAAAAGACATACTCTCCTGAGTAAATTGGGAGCATGGGGACCTTGGGAGAGGGTTGAAGGGGAGGGGAGAGGCAGGGAAGGGAGCAGAGAAAAATGGAGAGCTTAATAAAACTCAGTAAAAAAAAAATAGGTGTATCTGGACTCTGAAGCCTATGGCATTGCTCTGTCTTCATGCTGTTCCCACACTGTTTTTATTACTGTGGCTTTGTTGTAAGTTTTGAAGTCAGGCAGCATGAGAATAAACCCTTGAATAAACCCTTTATAGCTAAGGACCCTGAGGCTGTGGGAATGAAAAGCGGAGTCCTGATGGGGGAAGCTGAGGTGACAAGGTAAAGGCAACAGCTGGTCAGTGTCCTTGTCCCAGATTCCTCTGTGCAGAACCAGTGCTTTCCCTGTCCTCACCCTCAGTCAGCAGCACACACTGAGCCTTTGGCTGATCCTGACAAGGCAGTTGTCACATCTCCTTCCTAGACCTCACTGGGGCAGAAGATTTCCATGTGACTCCACCTCTGAGACTTGAGAGGTCATGTTGGAGCAGTGTGGGCTCACACTATCAGTGCTCCCATCCCAGTCACAGAGGAAGGTCACTGATCCACAAGGCTCCCTGTGCTGTAGGGAGATGCCCAGGTGGTGACCAAGACACAGCCGTTTGGGAGAAGTGCTCCTCTTGGGGACTTGGCAAGTCTCAATTTTACCTCACCCCTGGTTTCTCCTTTTGTAGTGGTTGGCTCGCAGCCCTGTCTACACTGCAAGGTGGGCACTTACCTGTGTCCATCATCATGATGGTAGTGGCTGGCTTCTTTACCCTCTGTGCTGGGCTCTCACTTTTCCTCCTGCAGCGGGTAAGTAGGGTATGAGCCAACAGCAAACACAAGCAAAAGGTATCTCTCCTAGTGGACATCTAAGTATTCCTTGTCCCTAAAGTCCTTAGGAGCCCAACACCTTTGTCCAAGACTCGGGTGGGCAGGCAGACAGGGTTAAACACTTGGGGGCCCCTTTGGGAGACTACCCTGATGGCTAGGATTGCTCCAGGCTCTTCTCACCCCAGCCTTGTTCCCTAGGTGCATGCCTTCTACCGCCGAACAGGAGCCAGCTTCCAGCAGGCTCAGGAAGAGTTTTCCCAGGGCATCTTCAGCAACAGAACCTTCCGCAGTGCTGCCTCATCTGCTGCCCGAGGAACCTTCCAGGGGAATTAGTCTTCCCGACTCTCCTTCCCCTCACCCCAGCCTCTCTGTCACCTGCCTTCTGAGCTGCACTTTCCATGGGTGCCTTACACAGTGGTTCTGCCCAGCACAGACCTGGCAGGGATTTTGTCTTGTCCCTGCTCCTTCCTCAGTAGTCAGCTTTCCCTTCCCCATAAGGGAAGGGGAGGAAGGGACAGGGACAAGGGAAAAGAAAAAATAACAAAGCTGTCTTCTCTTTTCTGACGGTGGATTTTGTCTGGAAGCAGTGGGACTGCTTCCCCTGGAAACAAATTCACTCATGTGCATTCATGTTCATGCCCCCATATGGGATCATTGGCAGGCCTGGGCTCACTGCACTAGGAATTTCCCAGACACCCTGGACTCCTCCCTCCACAGGCTTGACCTATATTGGGGCCTCCACAGTCTCACCTTTCGTGCTTAGGCTTCATAAGCCTGCCCAGGGCTCCACTTTAGGTGAGCTGTGTTCTGGGCAGGGGCACAGCTGCTTCTCAGATAGTCTCCAGGTGGTCTCCGGGTGTTCCTCTGAATAGTCATGACTCTCTATGCCTGCTGTCCCATGGTGTAATAGCACCTTGTGCCCTCTGGGGGCCCTCACTAGCCCTTCTCGGACTTCTGAGTGGGGTTGCTTGGGACTTGGGAGTTGGGAATGACTGAAGACAGTCATTCAAGTTGTCCTGCCCACCCTCTGGCAGTCTTCTGAGAGGGTAGGTGTCACCTGACCTATTTGTTTTGGCTTCTGACCTGAGAACTCTGCCCCTCTGCCTAAGCCTTATTCCTGCTCCATCTTCAGCAATACTCACCTCTTACAACTCTTAGGGCGGCTGGAGGAAGTCAGCCCAGAACTATGACCTGCAGGCAGGACTGCTGAGCCATCCTTCTGAGGGATCCCCACTTGTCCTGGGGACTCCACAACTGTGTCACTCACTACTCACTACAGTGGCACTTAGATCACTGTTAAAACCTGACCTTGTGTTGTGTCAGTGATGCAGGAGTTCACCAAGATGGCCAGCCTCCTGCCTTTGGGAACTGGGGCCCTCCTGAGGCTACCCTCATACTGTCAGCCATTTATCCCTAGAGCCATTGAATGGTAATGACAGCCACCAGGGTTTTGTAAACTTCCTGGTATTTTCCTCCATGTACAAATGTATATGTCATGTTTCAATTTTTGTGCTTAAATAAAAATAAGATTTTCGGACAGCACTGTTTCTGCTATCTCTGGTGGACTTGGGAGGGCTGTGGCTTACTGAAGTTTGGGCTGAGGACCTATAAAGATAGGTGAGGTGACAATCAGATCCTTGGCAACTGGACGGTGAGAGACTGTCAAGCCACTCAGCTCTGAGGAGGAACGCCCTCCAACACTGAAAGGCATAAGGGAGAACCCTGGCAATGGCAACCTGACTTCTTCCAAAGACATTTTTTAAAAAAATTTTAGCCAGGCATGGTAGCACACATTTTAGTCCCAGCCACTGGGAAGGCAGAAGCAGGCAGATCTCTTGCGTTCAAGGCCAACCTGGTCTACAGAGCGAGTTACAGGACTGCCAGAGTTACACAGAAACGCTGTCTCAAAAATCCATTTTTAGTATTCTATTGTGTGTGTGTTGTGTGCGTGCCAGAGCGCTTGTGGTGATCAGAGAACTTGCTGGAGTCCTCATTCACCCACGGCGGCCCAGGGATCTCACTCCATTGCTTCTGGTCATGGAGGGCAGAAGGCCAGGGTCTTCCTCCCGCCCCCAACGCGGGTGGTCTCTAGGATGCTGTGTGCTGAGAGGCTTTCCCATGTGATAGTGTCCTCAATCCTTGGCCCACTTCCGCCACGCCCACTAAGCCCCAGTGTCTGAAAACCGGCTTGGCAGTCCTTGGCAGAAGGTGTCACCCAGCCCGCGGCAGGCTGGGCGGAGCTTCGGAGGGGAGGCATCGT